>LNAC01000396.1:392140-405656 GCA_002007465.1 Ailurus styani | reverse complement strand
TCTACTGTTCTTTTGGTTTCTATTTCATTGATTTCTGCTCTGATTTTTATTATTTCTCTTCTTCTGCTGGGTTTAGCCTTTCTTTGCTGTTCTTTCTCTAGCTTTTGTAGGTGTAGAGTTAGGTTGTGTACTTGAGACCTTTCTTGTTTCTTGAGAAAGGCTTGTATTGCTATATACTTTCCTCTTAGGACTGCTTTTGCTGTATCCCAAAGATTTTGAACAGTTGTGTTTTCATTTTCATTTGTTTCCATGAATTTTTTTAATTCTTCTTTAATTTCCTGGTTGACCCATTCATTCTTGAGTAGGGTGTTCTTCAGCCTCCATGTATTTGAGGTCTTTCCAACTTTCCTTTTGTGGTTGAGTTCTAGTTTCAGAGCATTATGGTCTGAAAATATGCAGGGAATGATCCCAATCTTTTGGTACCTGTTGAGACCTGATTTGTGACCCAGAATATGGTCTATTCTGGAGAATGTTCCATGTGCACTGGAGAAGAATGTGTATTCTGTTGTTTTGGGATGGAATGTTCTGAATATATCTGTGATGTCCAACTTGTCCAGGGTGTCATTTAAAGCCTTTATTTCCTTGTTGATGTCTTGCTTAGATGAGCTGTCCATTTCAGTAAGGGGGGTGTTCAAGTCCCCTACTAATATTGTATTCTTGTCAATGTGTTTCTTTGATTTTGTTATTAATTGGTTTATATAATTGGGTGCTCCCATGTTAGGGGCATAGATATGATTGTTAGATCTTCTTGTTGGACAGATCCTTTAAGTATGATATAGTGTCCTTCCTCATCTCTTAGTATAGTCTTTGGCTTAAAATCTAATTTATCTGATACAAGAATTGCCACTCCAGTTTTCTTTTGATGTCCATTAGCATGGTAAATTGTTTTCCACCCCCTCACTTTAAATCTGGATTTGTCTTTGGGTCTAAAATGAGTTTCTTGTAGACAGCATATTGATGGGTCTTGTTTTTTTATCCATTCTGATACCCTGTGTCTTTTAATTGGGGCATTTAACCCATTTACATTCAGGGTAACTATTGAAAGATATGAATTTTGTGCCATTGTATTGCCTGTAAGGTGCCTGTTACTGTATATCTTGTCTTTTCCTTTCTGTTCTATGTTTCTTTTAGGCTCTCTCTTTGCTTAGAGGACCTCTTTCAATATTTCCTGTAGGGCTGGCTTGGTGTTTGCAAATTCCTTGAGTTTTTGTTTGTCCTGGAAGCTTTTTATCTCTCCTTCTATTTTCAATGACAGCCTAGCTGGATATAGTGTTCTTGGCTGCATATTTTTCTCGTTTAGTCCTCTGAATATATCATGCCAGTTCTTTCTGGCCTGCCAAGTTTCTGTGGATAGGTCTTCTGTCAGTCTAATATTTCTACCATTGTATGTTACAGACCTCTTGTCCCGAGCTGCTTTCAGGATTTTCTCTTTGTCACTAAGACTTGTAAATTTTACTATTAGATGACGGGTGTGGACCTATTTTTATTGATTTGGGGTGGGGGGAAGGAGTTCTCTGTGTCTCCTGAATTTTGATGCTTGTTCCCTTCTCCAAATTAGGGAAATTCTGTACTATAATTTGCTCCAGTATACCTTCTGCCCCTCTCTCTCTTTCTTCTTCTTCTGGGATCCCAATTATTCTAATACCATTTCATCTTATGGTATCACTTATCTCTCAAATTCTCCCCTCATGGTCAAGTAGTTGTTTGTCTCTCTTTTCCTCAGCTTCTTTATTCTCTATCATTTGGTCTTCTGTATTACTAATTCTCTCTTCTGTCTCATTTATCCTGCAGTAAGAGTGTCCATTTTTTATTGCACCTCATTAATAGCTTTTTTTATTTCAACTTGGTTAGATTTTAGTTCTTTTTTTTCCTCCAGAAAGGGTTTTTATTTCTCTAGAGAGGGATTCTCTATTATCATCCATGCTTTTTTAGAACCCAGGTAGCACCTTGATAATCGTAATTCTGAACTCTAGCTCTGACATATGACTAATGTTTGCATTGATTAGGTCCCTAGCCGTCGTTGCTCCCTCTTGTTCTTTTTTATGTGTGTGTGTGTGTGTGCGTGTGTGTGTGGTGAGTTTTTCCGCCTTGTCATTTTATCCAGATAAGAATAGATGGATGAGAGAACAAAATACTAAAGGGTAGTAGCAACGACCCCAGAAAAATATACACTAACCAAATCAGAAGAGACCCGAAACTTCCAGAAAGTGGTCGATTTTCTGTTCCTATAATTGCTGCTCTTCTTCTCTTCGATCTCCTGTTGAATTTGTAGGTGTTCAAAATGGTTTGATAACTATCTGGCTGAACTGGGACCTGATCCTTCCTCCTCTATTTTTTGGAAAGTCTGAGAAGAATGGGTATGAAATCTTCTTTAAATATTTGTTAGAATTCACCTGTGAAGCCATCTAGTTCTGGACTTTTTTGTTTATTGGGAATTTTTTGATTACTGATTCAGTTTCATTGCTGGTAATCCATCTGTTCAAATTTTCTATTAATTTATGATTCAGTTTTGGAAGATTCTATGTTTCTAGGAATTTATCCATTTCTTCTATATTGTCCAATTTGTTAGCATATGATTTTGCATAATATTATTTATAATTCTTTGTATTTTTGTGGTGTTGGTTATTATTCGTTTTCCTTTATTTCTGATTCTAATTACTTGAGTCCCACCTTTTTTTCTGATGAGTCTAAAATTCTGTCAATTTTGTTTATCTTTTCAAAGAACTAACTTCTGGTTTCATTGAACTTTTCTATTGTGGTGGTGGTGGTGGTGGTGGTGGTGGTGGTGGTGGTGGTGGTGGTGTCTCTGTTTCATTTATCTGCTCCAATATTTATTATTTCTTTCCTTGTGCTAGCTTTGAGTTTTGTTTGTTCTTATTTTCTACTTCCTTTAGGCGTAGGGTTAAACTGAGATTTTTTTAGTAAGTATTTTACTATAATTCCAGTATAGTTAACATACAGTGTTATATTAGTTTCAGGTGTACAATATAGTGATTCTACAATTCTATACATTACTAAGTGTTTATTGTGATAAGTGTACTCTTTAGTCCCTATTACGTATTTCACCCATTCCTCCCCCTACCGCCCCTCTGGTAACCATCAGTTTTTTTCTCTGTAGAGTCCGTCTCCTTGGTTTGTCTTTCTCTCTCTTTTTTCTTCCTTTGCTCCTTTGTTTTTCTTAAATTCTACATGTGAGTGAAGGGATTTTTCTTGTTTCTTGAGTCAGGCAGGTATTGCTCTAAACTTCCCCTTTAGAACTATTTTAACTGTGTCTCAAAGATTTTGGACTATTGTGTTTTTGTTTTCATTTGTCTCCCTGTATTTTTTAATTTTGTCTTTGCTTTCTTCATTGACAAATCATTTGTTTAGTAGTATGTTGTCCCATCTCCACACATTTGTGTTTTTTCCAGTTTTTTTCCTGTAATTGATTTCTAGTTTTGTACTGTTGTGGTCAGAAAAGGTAATTGTGGGGCACCTGAGTGACTCAGTCAGTTGAACATCCAAATCTTGATTTGGACTCAGGTCATGATCTCAGGGATGTGAGATTGAGCTCTGCAGCGGGTTCCACACTCAGCATGGAGTCTGCTTGAGATTCTGTCTCTCCCTCTCCCCCTCCCCCTGCTCATGCACATACTCTCTCTCTCTCTCTCTCTCAAATAAATAAATCTTTTTTAAAAAAAGAATAAATAATTGACATGATTTCAGTCTTCTTAAACTTATTGAGATTTGTGGTTAAATATATGACCTATCTAGGAAAATGTTTCATGTATACTTGGAAAATATGTGTATTCTTCTGTTTGGGATGGAATGTTCTATATATATGTTAAGTCTGCTTGTCTTAATGTGTTGTTCAAAACCATTGTTTCCTTGTTGATTTTCTGTCTGAATGATCTATCCATTGATGTAAGTAGAGTGTTAACTATTATTGTATTACTGTCAGTTTCTCCTTTTATGTTTGTTAATATTTTAGGTATTTAGGTGCTCATATGTAGGGTGCATCCTCTCATTGGATTGATTCTTTTATCATTATTTAGTGCCCTTCTTTGTCTCTTTACTGTGGTCTTTGTTTCAAAGTCTATTTTGTTTGATACAAGCATTGCTCTCCCAGCTTTTTTTTTCACTTCCATTTGCATGGTATATGTATTTCCATCCCTTCACTTTCAATCTGTGTTTGTCTTTAAGTCTGAAGTGAGTCTCTTGTAGGCAGCATAGAGTTGATTTTTGGTTTTTTATCCATACAGTCACCTAGGTCTTCTAATTGGAATATTTAGTCCATTTACATTTAAAATAATTAAACATAGGGCGCCTGGGTGGCTCAGTGGGTTAAAGCCTCTGCTTTCGGCTCAGGTCATGATCTCAGGGTCATGGGATCGAGGCCCGCATCGGGCTCTCTGCTCAGCAGGGAGCCTGCTTCCCCCTCTCTCTCTGCCTGCCTCTCTGCCTCCTTGTGATCTCTCTCCCGCTGTGAAATAAATAAAAAAAAAACAATTAAACATAAATAATTAAATGTAAAATAATTAAATGTAAAATTTAAATTGATAAGTATGTATTTCCATTTTGTTAATTGTTTTCTGATTGTTTCTGTAGTCCTCTGTTCCTTTCTTCTCTTTCTCTCTTGTGATTTGATGACTTTCTTTAGCATTATACTTGGATTCTTTTCCTTTATTTTTTGCGTATCTATTATAAGTTTTTGATTCCTGTTTACCATTAGGTTCATATATAGTATCTTATATGTATTGCAATGTATATTAGATTGATGGTGTCTTAAGTTTGGACATGTTCTAAAATCACTAAATTTTTATACCCCCTTCCACATTGATACCTCCTTCCACGTCGATGTCATATTACATCTTTTTACTTTTTGTATCCCTTTATTAGTTTTTGTAGATATAGTTGATTTACTGCTTTTGCATTTTAACCTCCACACTGGCTTTATAAGTGATTGATCTATTATCTTTATGTTTGCTTTTACCTGTGAAATTTTTTTTCGTTCATAATTTTGTTCTAGTTATGGCCTTTTCTTTCCATTTAAAGAATTTTCTTTAACATTTTTTTAAGGTTGGTTTAGTGGTGGTGAACTTTAACTTTTGTTTATCTGGGAAACTACCTTTCCTTCTATTGTGAATGATAACCTGGCAAGGTAGGGTACTCTTGGTTGTAGGTTTTTTAATTTTCAGCACTTTGAATATATCATACCACTTTCTTCTGACCTGCAGAATTTCTGCTGAAAAATTAGTTGATAGCCTTATAGGTTCGTTTGGCTTTTTTGTTTTGTTTTATTTTTTTGGTGTTTTTTTTTTCTTGTATGTAACTCTTTCTCTTATTGCTTTTAAAATTCCCTCTTTAACATTACTCTTTGCCATTTCTTTATATGCCTTGGTGTGGGCCTCCTTGGGTTCATTTTACTATGGGCTTTGTGCTTTCCAGACCGAGACATCTGTTTCCTTCCCAGATTAAGGAATTTTTCAGCTATTATTTCTGTAAATAAGTTTTCTGCCCTCTTTTCTTTCTCCTCTCCTTCTGGGATCCTTATAATATGAATGTTATTCTGCTTGATGATATTGCAGAGTTCCCTTAATCTATTTTTATTATCCTTTTTTTTTCTTTTTCTGCTCAGCTTTTTTTTTTTAAGATTTTATTTATTTATTTGACAGAGATCACAAGTAGGCAGAGAGGCAGGCAGAGAGAGAGGAGGGAGCAGGCTCCCCGCCAAGCAGGGAGCCTGATGTGGGGCTTGATCCCAGACCCTGAGATCATGACCTGAGCCGAAGGCAGAGGCTTTAACCTACTGAACCACCCAGGCACCCTTCTGCTCAGCTTTGTTGCTTTCTATTACCTTGACTTCCAAATCAATGATCCATTCTATGTTCTCTAATTTTTTTTTTAAGAGGGAGATGGGGGAGGAGCCAAGAGAAAAGGACTCAAGCAGACTCCACAGCCAGTGTGGAGCCTGATATGGGGCTTGATCTCACAACCCTGAGATCATGAACTGAGCCAGAATCAAGAGTCAGATGCTTAACCAGCTGAACCACCCAGGCATCCTCTAATCTGTTGTTGATTCTCTCTAGTGAGTCTTTTATTTCAGTTAGTGAATTATTCAGCTCTGAAGAATTTGTTGAAGTTCTCACTGAGTACATCCACCCTTTTATCAAGTCCAGTGAGTATTGTTATGTCCATTATATTAAATTCCGTATCAGAAAGTTTGCTGTTTTTATCACGAGTCAGCTGATTTGTGGGCACCTGGGTGGCTTGATTGGTTAACCTCTGACTCTTGATTTCTGATCAGGTCAAGATCTCAGTGTCCTGAGATCAAGTCCCACATTGGGCTGTGTGCTCAGTGGGCAGTCTGGTAGAGATTCTCCCTCCCTTTCTCTCTCTCTCTCTCTCTCTCCCTCTCTCTCTCTCTCTCTCTCTCCCCCCTCCCCCTNTATTTTTTTTTTTTTTTTAAGAATAAGCTGGTTTTCTTGAAATGGTCCTGCAAGCTTTTGGCTAATTTCCAGAATTCAAAAAAAGTTGATTCTTTTTTTTTTCTTTCCAGAAAAAGTTGATTCTTAATAGTTTTTCCCATTTTTGTCTTGCTTTTATGGAGAGACGGAATTAGGAGTTCCTTAGTCTGCCATTTTCACTTACATAATTATAGGTTTTTTAAAAATCAAATTAAGTAAATTCTCTTCCTAGTTTTGCTAAGATTTTTTATTCTTTAAAAATGAATGTTATCGGGCGCCTGGGTGGCTCAGTGGGTTAAAGCCTCTGCTTTCGGCCCAGGTCATGATCTCAGGGTCCTGGGATCGAGGCCCGCATCGGGCTCTCTGCTCCGCAGGGAGCCTGCTTCCCCCTCTCTCTCTCTGCCTGCCTCTCTGCCTCCTTGTGATCTCTCTCCCGCTGTGAAATAAATAAATAAAATCTTTAAAAAAAAAAAAAAAAATGAATGTTATCGAATACCTTTTTCTGTGTTGATTTTAAGGTGGTGGTATGATTTTCTCACCTTTGTTAATGAAATTATTTATATTGATTGATTTTCTAATATTAAGCCACCTTGTTTTCCTGGAATATACCCATTTTATTGTTTTGATTTGACAGTACTTTGTTTAGGATATTGGCTTTATGAGAAGAGTGATTTTCTTATATCTTTGCCAGGTTTGATGTTAATCATGCTAAACTTATAAAATATGAAATGCTTCTTTTTTTAAACTTTTTATTTTAAATAATTTCAGATTCATGGGAAGTTGCAAAGACAGTACAGAGAGTTCTTATTTACTTTTCATCCATTTTCCCATAATAGTTATATCTTCTGTATCTACATTTTAGTATCAAAACCAGGAAATTGACATTAGTGTAGTGGTTTATGTATACTTGTATGTCATTTATCACATATGTAGATTTATATATATATAGAGAGAGAGATAGAATTATTCAAGATACAGAACACCAAGATAACTCTCATGCTTCTTTATATCACACCCATCCCCTCTAGTTTTTGGATTTAAAATATTTAACTACATTTCTCTTGGGCATCAAGAAGTGGACTTGCTGGGTCATCTGGTAGTTCTAGGTTTAACCTTTAGAGGAGCTACCAAACTGTATGCCAGAGTGGCTGTACCATCATATATTCCTACCAGCAATATATGAAAGATTCAGTTGTTTTCACCTTCACCAGCATTTGGTGTTTTCACTGTTTTGGTTTTTTTTTAGCTATACTAATGTATAGTGATATCTCATCATGATTTTAATTATGTTTTCCCTAATGATTTTTTATGTTGAACATCTTTTTACTTATTTGTTGTCTGTATATCCTCTTAGAGTGAAATCTTTATGTCTTTTGCCTATTTTCTAATTCAGTTGGTTGCTTTTTTGTGATTAAAATTTGAAATTTCATTATATATTCTTAATACATGTCCTTTGTCAGAAATTTGATTAGAAATATTTTCTCCTAGATTGTAACATTTCTTCTCATCTTAACAGTAATTTTGGCAGAGCAAAAGTTTTTAATTTTGATAAAGTCTAGTTTATTATTTTTGTTCTTTTATGTGTTGTGCTTTGGTGTCACACTTGAAAACTTTTTACTATGCCATTGGTCCCAAAGAGTTTCTCTTGGGTTTTCTTCTGAAAGTTTTATAGTGCTATAGTTTACATTAAATATATGATCCACTTTTTTATATTAGGTATGAGGTTTAGGCAAAGGTTCTTTTTTCTTTTTTAATGTCTAATCCAATCACTTCACCATTTGTTTAAAAGATTATCCTTTGTTCTTTATTTCCTGAAAGGGCTACATACAACTGGAATTATTTCTTCCATAAATATTTAGAAGAAATCACTCATAAAGCCAAATGGAGATTCCTGTAGGGATGATTTTTGAGATCTAATTTCTTTAACACTTATATAATCACTCAGGTTTTATATTTCTTATTGTGTCAGTTTAAGGTACATTTTTCCCTAGAATTTGTCAATTTGTTTAAATTATGAAATTTGTCACCATAAAGTTGTTTATATATTTACTGTTTATAGCAGTGCCATCCAACTGATCTCTTTGCGATTATGTGTTCAGTGTCCATGCTGTTCAGGACGGTATATGGCTTTTGAGTACTTGAAATTTTGTTGGTGTGACTAAGGAACTAGATTTTTAATTTTATTATAATTATAAATAATTTATATTTTATTAAGCTTCATGACAGTAGTAGTACACATCTGTAGAGTCTGTAATAATTTTATCCTTTTCTTGGCTAATATTAGGTATTTTGTGTTCTTGGTGTCTCTTTCGTTATTCTTTTCAGGTAATTAAGTTATTAGTCTTTTCAAAAGCCATCTTCTGTGTTTTTTATGTCTCTATATTGTATGCCTATTTTCTGTATCACTGACTATTGCTCTTTTATTATTTCTTTCTTTCTTTCTTTGATTTTTTTATTCTTATCTAAACTCTAAAGATGGAGAGTTAACATATTGATTTCCAATCTTTTCTATATATAATGCATGCATTACAGGCTATAAATGTCCCTCAGAGATGGCTTTGTGGCTAGAAAGCCACGGGTTTTAATATTTTGTATTTTCATTTATCATTCAGCTAAAAATATTTTTAATTCTATTATAATTGCTTTGTTGAACCATGGACTCTTTAGGAATATATTTCTTAATTTACAAACACATGAAAATGTTCTAGTTATCATTTTGTTATTAATTTCCTGCTTAATTGTTTTGTGATGAGAAAAGACTCCGATTTCAGTCCTTTGTGTTGAGACTTGCTTTATGGACTACCCGTGGTCAATTATTACAAATACTCAGTAAACTCGGAAAGAGTTGTGTAGTTGCGGATAAGTATTCTGTTATGTCAGTTAATGTTTGTTAATTATGTTTTTAAATCATTTGGTCATCATTATTGTTAGGTTTTTTTATGCTTGTTTGGCCAATTATAGTGAGAAATGTGCTGAAATCTTCAAATGAGATTGTTCATTTGTCAGTTTTTCCTTATAGCTCTGTCAGGTTTTGCTTTATATATATTGAAGCTATTGTTGCCTTTGAATTTTGAATAATTATATCTTTTTGATAAATCAACCCTTTTACCGTATGAGGTATTTCAGCTTGTCTCTAGTAATGCTTCTTTAATTTTTAAATGTTGTCTAATGTAAATATAGCTATACTAGCTTTTTTTCTGCTTTATGTTTGCAAGGTTCATATTTTTTCCATCCTGTTATACTTTTGTTTCCTTACACATTAGATATGCCCCTTATTTTTTAAATTTATTTATTTATTTAAGTAATCTCTACATGCAGCATGAGGCTTGAACTCACTACCCCAAGATTAAGAGTCACAAGCTCTTTGTATTGAGCCAGCCAGGCTTCCCATACCGCCTATTGTGAAATTTAAAAAATCTAGCCTGACAGTACTAAATTTCTTGGAAGCATTTCTTCCATTTTTTATTTAATAAAATCACTGAACTTTTGGAATTTAAATCTGCCATCTTACTATTTGTTTTTTTTTTAATATGTCCTTTCAGGTTTATGTTCTTTTTCTCTCTCAAATCTTGACTTATCTTTAGGATTGTTGGACTGTTTTTTAGTATTCCATTCATCCTTCATATTCTAAGTTCTTTTTCTTCTCTTCTATTTTCTTTTGTGTTGGTTGATAATTTTTTACATTCTATCTCTCCTTTTTAACAGTTTTATTATTGATATGCTAATGACATAAACTGCACATATTTAAAGTGTTATGTTTCATCTATTTTATTATATATATTTACCTGTGAAACCATCATCAGAATCAAGATACTTAACAGATCTATCACCCCCAAAGGTTTCTTCATGCCCCTTTATAATCTGTCATTCTCAACCTTACATCTGTCTCCTGGCAACCTGTCTCTACTTTCTATTACTGTAGGTTAGTTTACATAATCTAATATGCATATGGAAGCATACGATATGTACTTCATTTTGTCTGACTTCTTTCACTAAGCATAATGTTGAGATTTAACCATGTTTCTTTGTGTTTCAATGGTTTGTCCTTTCTAGTGCTGAAAATTTCTTGTATAGATATACTACAGTTAGGGCTTTTTAAAAATCTCTTTACCAGTTGATGGACATTTGAGTTGTTTCTGGTGTATGGCACTATAAATAAACCTGTGATGGAGCACCTGGGTGACTCAGTCACTTGAGCATCCGACTCTCGATTTTGGATCAGGTCATGATCTCAGGGTTGTGAAATGGAGCACCATGTCTGGCTCCGTGCTAGGCTCTACCCCTAGCTTAGCATTCTCTCTCTCCCTCTTCTTCTGCCCCTCCACCCACCCACCCGCACAAGCACACTCTCTCTCAAAACAAACAAACCTGCTATGAAGAATCACGTACAAGTCTTTGTGTGAACATATGCTTACATTTCTCCTCGGTAAATGCCTTGTAGTGGAATGACTGGAACATGAGATGAGTGTCTATTTAAATATTTAAGAAGCTACCAAACTGTTCAGCAGAGTAACTATTCAACTTTATATTCCTACAAGAAATGTGTGAGAGTTGCAATTGTTCCACATCCTCGCCAAACCTTGCTATCATCATTCTTTTTCATTCTAGCCCTCTAGTCTCATGGTGATTTTAATTTGCTATTCCCAAATGATTAATAATGCTGAGCACCTTTTCACGTATTTATTTTCCATTCAAATATCTTTTTTTGTGAAATGGCTGTTCAAGTCAGTTGCTCCTGTTTGTCATATTATTGAGTTTGAAGTTCTTTATATATTTTGGCGACAAGTCCCATGTCACCTATATGTTCTGCAGATATCTTTTGCCAGTTCATGACTTGCTTTTTATTTTAGTAATAGTGTCTTTTCAAAAGCAAATGTTTTTAATTCAGATGTTCAGTTTATCCAGTTTTTTTCTTTTATACTAACTTGCTTTTCTGAACTAATTTAGAAATCTTTTTCAAACCCAAAGTCTCTAAGAGCTTCTCCAATGTTCCCATCCAGGAGTTCTATAGTTCTAGGATTTGTATTTAAGTCTGAAATCCTTTTTGAGTTAATTGTTGATATTGTGTAGGTTAAGGGTTGAGTTTCATAGTTTTTTGTACTTATGGCTAGCACCATTTGTTAAAATGTTATCCTTTCTTCATTGGATCTTTGGTGGAAATCAGTTGTGTTGGTTTATTACTGGCCTTTCTCTTATGTTATATTAAACTGTATGTCTGTATTTACACCAGTACAATTTTGTCTTGATTACATTAGCTGTATAAGTCTTGAGATCAAATACTGTAAATCCTCCAACTTTGTTCTTTTTTTCAAAATTGTATTGGCTATTCTAGTTCTTTACATTTTTATAAAATTTAAATCAAGTTGTCAATTTGTACCAAAAAAACCTGAACTTTTTATTAGAATTGCATGGAATCTGTAGGTCAATTTGGGGAGAAGTGACATCTTAGCAATAGTGAGTCTTTTGATCTGTGAACATGGAATATCTCTCATTAAAGTGTTTGTTAATTTCTCTTGGAACATCTTTTGTCAAATTTATACCTAAATATTTCATACTAACAATAACAATATTTATACCAACAGTATTTCAAACATTGTTGATACTCTTCTAGACTGGCTTTAATTTCAATTTCTGATGGCCTTTATGAGTATGTAGAAATGCAGTTGATTTTTATATACTGATAGACCTTTTATCCTGAAACTTTGCTAAATTCACTTGTAAGTCGTAGTACCTATTTATATATTTATTTTGGTACAGTCTTGTAAGTTTTCTACATAGATGATTATATTGTCCACAAATACAGATAGTTATACTTCTTCCTTTCTGATATTGAGGCCTTAAATATCTTTTTTGTTGCCTCTTTGGTTAGATAGGACCTCCAATTTTAAGTGATGAGAGAAGATACCTTTGTTTCCTTCTTGCTCCTAGAAAGTATTTAAGAATGATGCTCATCATTAAAATGAGGAAAGTCCCTTCTATTTCTAGTTTTGCTTTTTTGTTTTTTTGTTTGTTTTGTTTTGTTTTTTAGGGGAGAGAGAGGCTGAGAGGCAGGCAGAGAGAGGAGGAAGCAGGCTCCCGGCCGAGCAGAGAGCCCGATGTGGGCCTCAATCCCAACCTATGACCCTGAGATCATGACCTGAGCCGAAGGCAGAGGCTTTAACCCAATGAGCCACCCAGGCACCCTATTTCTAGTTTTTTAATAGTTTTTATTGTAAACAGATATTAAATTTTGTCAGAAATGTTTTCTGCATCTAATAGGATAGTTAAAATGGCCTTTTTCTTTTGTGTGGTAATACAATGAATTCTACTGATTTTTTTAAAAAATGTTAAACCAGCCTTACATTCCAGGGATAAACACCACTTTGTCTAAGTATTATTATTTTATATATTGTGGATATGTACGAGAATTTTTTTAAGTAGGTTCCATGCCCAGGATGGAGCCCAATTTGGGGCTTGAACTCATGACCTTGAATTGAAGACGTGAGCTAAGATCAAGATTTTTTTTTTTAATTTTTTATTCTTTGCCCCAGGGGTACAGGTCTGTGAATCATCAGGCTTACATCTTTCACAGCATTCACCAAAGTACAAACCCTCCCCAATGTCCATAACCCATCCACCCTATCCCTACCTCCCACCCCCAGTAACCCTCAGTTTGTTTTGTGAGATTAGGAGTCTCTTATGGTTTGTCTCCTTCCCCATCCCATCCTGTTTCATTATTTTTCCCTCCCTACCCCCCACGATCCCCCACCCTCCCCCTCAAGTTCCNTTCGGTCAGCATAATACCCTCTAGTTCCATCCACGTTGTTGCAAATGGCAAGATTTCGTTTCTTTTGATGGCTGCATAGTATTCCATTATATATATGTACCACGTCTTCTTTATCCATTCATCTGTTGATGGGCATCTAGGTTCTTTCCATAGTTTGGCTATTGTGGACATTGCTGCTATAAACATTCGGGTGCACGTGCCCCTGAGGATCACTACCTTTAGGGTAAATACCCAGTAGTGCAATTGCTGGGTCATAGGGTAGCTCCATTTTCAACTTTTTGAGGAATCTCCACACTGTTTTCCA
>LNAC01000396.1:345720-391496 GCA_002007465.1 Ailurus styani | reverse complement strand
GAGCAGAGAGCCCGATGCGGGCCTCGATCCCAGGACCCTGAGATCATGACCTGAGCCGAAAGCAGAGGCTTTAACCCACTGAGCCACCCAGGCGCCCAAGATCAAGATTATTATAACCAACTAAGCCACCCAGGCACCCCTCTTATGAGAATATTTAAAAATTATGTCTATGTTCATGAGGGCTGTTGGCCTATAATTTTGTTTTAATATTTGTGTCTGCTTTTCATATCAGGTAAATTAATAGAATTCATTGGGAACTGTTCTTTCCTATTCTCTTTCCTACAAGTGTTTGTGTTGATTTCAACTCTCTTTTCCTATGTGAGCCAGTAGTTTGTGTCTTTGAAGGGATTTGACCATTTCCTCTGTTATTGAGTGTACTGCCATAAGTTGCTTGTCATATTCCTTTATTATCATTTTAAAATCTGTAGTAGCACATGAGAGAAGATATCTTGAGTGATGTCTTTTGTTTCTGATATGGGTAATTTGTGTCTTCTGTTTTATTTCTGGTCAGGCTTCTCAAAAGTACATTGCATTTTACTGATTTTTTTAAAACTCAACTTTCAGGTTTATTGATTTTCTTTGTTGTTTTTCACTTTGTATTTCATTGATTTCGACTCTTTCATTTTTTTTTCCTGTCTTTTACTTATTTTGGTTTAATTTGCTCTTTTTCTAGTTTCTTAAGGTGGAAGCTTAGGTCATTGATTTGAGAACTTCCTTCTTTTCTAAGTGTTATTGCTGTAAATTTCTTCTGAACAGTGTTCAATTTAAATGTAATTTTATATCTTTATATAATTATATTACATTTTGGCTGTATCCCACAAATTTTGATATTGTGTTTCATTTTTATTCAGTTCTAAATAGTCTGATTTCTCTTTTGATTTCTTTTTTGACTCATGCTTGGTTAACTAGTTGATGGTTATTGCTTTCTGTTATTGCCTTCTTTTTGTATATGTATTTTTTTTAATTTAAGTATTACAGTTTTTAAAATCTTGAGTGAGCATTTAATTCACTTATACTTAGTAGTATTATTGACATTTTGGGATTTAATTTTATTATCTCAGTGTTTGCTTTCTATTTGTCCTTGTTTTATCGGATATTTTGTTGTTTCTTTTCTCTCTTGCTTTCTTTCAGATTTATTAATTTTTTCATTTCCATTTCTCCCCTCTGTGAACTTGGTTTAGCCATATACTCTTGTTCTTTTACTTGTTAATCTAGAATATTTAAATGCATGTTATTACACTCTTGTGTGACTTTGTTTTTGCCACTTCCCAGACAGTGAAATGATCTTAGACCCTGACTTCATGTCATCTGTCTTCTTCCTGAACTTTCTGTACTGTCATGAGTTGAATTGTGTCACTCCCAAAATTCAAATGGTAACTCCCAGTATCTCAGAATGTGACAGGTAAATATAGGATCACTGCATAGTTAGTTAGTTAAAATGAGGTCATACTGGAGTTTTTGTGTGTAGAACTCTGTGATTATGTAGCATTTCCTTTCCTGGATGTCTTCTTGTCAAAGGTTATTTTCTTATTAGAATTTTTATCTGTAGTTTTTGTGGTTGAACTGACCATAGAAATGTGCATACATTAGACTCTTGGTATTTGTTTAATTAATCAAGGGTCCATGGTGACTTATTATGGTGACTTCTGCTGAAAGAGCATAATAATAAGGGGAGTGGGTGATAAAATACTGGACTTTTAAGTTTGGGAGAACTGAATCTTAGTTTTAACATCACTGTTATTCTGTACTTGATCTGGGCTTTCATTTTCTTATTAACACCATACAAAAAGTCCGAAGTTATCTACTCTTTCCACCTTAGATATAAGAATATATATGTTAAAATATTTTCTAAACTGAGAAACCTAAAACATAGTTTTCCTTTTATTCTAGCCTTCTTTGAGATCCTGCTGTAATTTTCAAAGTTTTTATCTACATTTCCATTTTTCTTTTGTCTTTATATTAGTGGAAACCAAATGAAGATAAATATGTCCCAATTGACCACTCTGCTGTTTGTTTTAAGAAGTTGACTTTTTCTTCAAGAATTTCTAAATATTCTAAATATTCTCCCTAATTTTGGTTTTATCCTGTTTATACTTGAGAAGGTTTTAAATATCATATCTGTAAGTTCTTACAAAGTATTGATGTAAGACGATCTAATCAAGAGTTGTGCTTCTAAGAGGAAAGGGTACACTGGACACATTGGTGAATGACCATAGACATGTTAATGTACCCATGTATAGCTAATTGGAGAGTAGAAAACTAGCTGTTGATTTTACTGATAATTCCATGTCAAATAGAGAGGAACTATGGAATTTTTATCATTATCATCATCATTCTTAATATCTTTTGAATGGCAGATATTGTTCTATGTACTGTACATGGAGTAGCTTATTTAATTCTCACAAGAACCCTAAGTGAACAATGTTTTCCCCACTTTGCAAAGAATGGTTGGTTATTGGGGCCACTGTGACATATTTCCTTGAATCGTATTCATTTGCCATTTTTCAGGACAAAAATATGAAAATATCGGGAACTTTACATCACTCAACCAGTATAAATAAATTAAGCACTAATCCATCCATGGGATTTCTTAACCTTCTTAAGCTCATGGAAGGGCCAAACCTAGATAATTTCTCCCTGAATTTGACAGGGCTTTCATTAGTGAAAGTGCCTAGAGCACTTTGTAGCAATAAGCAAAAAAATGAAGAATATCCAAATAGTAGGAATATGTAACAAAAAGTGAAATTTTGAAAATTATTTCAGATTATTTTGTAATTACTTAGCATTATAAGTGGGTGATAGTCGTTTTGTCCAATTTCTGAAACAATATAGTGAAATATTTTAAATCCAAAAAGCAGGTATCAAACATTTTTTTGTTAAAACAGTCATTCAAATATATGATTAATAGAAGTGAGGTTTTAATGAGCCACTGGGTAAGTGAAACCAAATAATTTTCCACCATAAATATTATTATAACAAATAAACTCTTTTAAAATAAAATAGTTCCTTCTTTTTTCCCCCCTAGTGACCTCATAGTAATGTTCTGCAGTGTTTTATATAGGAGACCTGGATTTCATTCCTGTTCTCGTTATCTCCCTCCCTGGGGCTGCAGTGAATAAAATAAGAAAGAAAATCACTATCCTGCATCCTATTGCCATGGGCCGTACCCTTGTCAGATTTCATAAGCTAAGCTAGATGGGCCTGGTTAGTACTGGGATGGGAGCCCTCTAAGAAAACTGTCTGTGGAACACACATCCGTGCAGGATGTCGTCTTGCTTGAACTCTTGTCTTACAGTTATTATTGCACTTGACTCTTTACTATTTGATTGATGTACTTGCTCTAGGAAAAAAGAAAGGGGGGTGGTCTTCAAAAGTAAATGCATTCCTAGTACTTAAATCAATGCATTTACTTATTTCCCCTTTTCAAATTTGAAAGTCTATTTAGTTTGAAAGGCGTTTGGCTATATTTTTGAAGAGACAGTATTTCAACCAGCAGTATCTTTTTATTATCTAAAAATTTACTTTTTTAGGGACTTCCCATTTTACTTATGTCTGTAAAGTGTTCTCTGTTTCTATTTGTTTTGAGAAATAGTGTTGCCCTTCTTTTACAACTGATGTAATACCATACATGAAATTATTTGTACTTTATATAACTATATGTAATTAATACACATATAATTTAACTGTAAAGTTCAAAACTTAGAATTGTTTTCTTATTCCCTTTAAAATAGATACTAGGGCGCCTGGGTGGCTCAGTGGGTTAAAGCCTCTGCCTTCGGCTCAGGTCATGATCTCAGGGTCCTGAGATCGAGGCCCGCATCGGGCTCCCTGCTCAGCGGGGAGCCTGCTTCCCCCTCTCTCTCTCTGCCTGCCTCTCTGCCTCCTTGTGATCTCTCTCCCTCTGTGAAATAAATAAATAAAATCTTTAAAAAAAAATAAAATAAAATAAAATAAAATAAAATAAAATAAAATAGATACTAAACATATGCTGNAATAAATAAATAAAATCTTTAAAAAAAAAAAAAAATAAAATAAAATAAAATAAAATAAAATAGATACTAAACATATGCTTTAATTTTAAATTTTAATTTAGAAGTCTCAAATGACAATTTTAATTAATTAGATATATGTGTATATATATATATAATACACGGTACATATAATTCAGTTAAAAATACACTAATGTTTTAACTGTGAATGATCCAGTCTATCTACAGCTATTCCTTCTAAAACACAAACACACTTTTTTTTTTTTTTCAGATACCTTTCTTTATTAATTTTATTTTTATTATTTGCCCAAGGGGTACAGGTCTGTGAATCATCAGGCTTACATCTTTCACAGCCCTCACCAAAGCACAAACCCTCCCCAATGTCCATAATCCATCCACCCTATCCCTACCCTCCCACCCCCCAGTAACCCTCAGTTTGTTTTATGAGATTAGAAGTCTCTTATGGACAAACACACTTTTTGTAAGAACATGCATAAACACATGTTCATTTGCACATTTTCCAAAACACGGGTTTTGTTCCTTTCTTCTTCCTGCCCTCCCAACTTCCCTTTTTTCTAATGACATTTTACATAGAACCTCAATATATGCAGGAAAGATAGAAAAAGCTGAGCATCTCTGGTTAATGTCAAAATAAGGAAGTCTAGTCCCATCCATTCATCCTCTTCCTCACCCCATGGGGGCAAGGCACCTAGGAAAAACCCTAAAAGTTCTAAGATACATGTCTGCCCTCTTCAGTTTCACATCAATGCATATAAACAAATATTTAGTGTTTTGAAAGAGAGTAAACAAAAATGAGTAAACAAAAATATAGAACAAAGTCTGGTCATAGCAATCAGTTAAAGAGGAATGGTTTATCCTTCTTTATGAAATAAGAATGGTCATTTATTTACATTACTTATTATTCTAGGATTGATCTAATTTATAATTTACTGCCATTTAAGATAATATTCCCTATATGTCATTAATGATTTTTCAAGGAGTAGTTTTTCAAGTATTTTGCAGGGTTACTCATTTTAAGCCAGTCTTCTTCATCAGAATTGTAGGATGATCCATGGGAGTGTTCGGTGGTAAATTTTTGAATATTCTTTAGAGGGAGAAAAGCCTCAATTTGTAGCATTTGCCAATTTCATGATAATGAAAGTAATGATAATTACTCCCATTAGGGATGATTTGAAATTATCAATGTGAAATCACTTAAAAGTAGAGTTGGAAAGAGAGTAGTAGCTTATCATTATGTAATACTTCCACCAGGAAGATAAAATAGATGGGAATATCTTCAAAGGCATGTATAATAACGAAATGTAGTGCAGTAGGCAGTGATGAGTTTTGGGTTTTACCTTTTTTAATATCATTTAATTCGTTATGTTTTTACAGTTTAATTTTTAGTGATGGTTTTGTTTAACAGTTGGCTACGTTTAAAATTCTTAGTAGCTCATCTTATAGAAGTTTTCTGTGAATGGGAAAAGAGAAAATAATCAGTCTTGACTTCAGAGTTTTACAAATTAAGTGAAAGGAAAAAATAAACTATACCTCATTGTGTACTAAATAATGTAGGTGAGATTTACATATCAGTTTGTATGCGTCGCATTCATGCATACATTCAAGTGTGTGTAAGTAAATAAAAAAACTATGAGAATTAAATGAAATATATACAAAAATTTGCAGACACATCATAACTCTTCAATAAATGAGTTTCATTTTAAGTAGATAATTTTTAATGGATTTTTGATTAAAATGGGTGTTTATGAGCATGTTTTATTCTACTGATGGATACTCCGTAACATCTTTCATAATGTCTTTCAAAGACCATGTTTCAGAAAGCTGAGGAAGTTTTTTAATCATTTCTCTTGTGATTGCTATTTAACTTTTTAGTTATAAATATAATTTCTTCTTAGAAACTTTCTATAATGGAAATAGTTTACAAGCATTTTGAAGAATGCCAAGATATTATTGATAATTAAGTCTTTAAGACGGGTCTTTTGTTAAGCCTGGGCATCTTATAATTAATAACTGCTACTATACCACCTGCTCTTTTCTGCCTCAAATCTTATCACTTTGATGTTGTTTTGAAATCTGAGAATGTTTTCCACTTCCTAACAACTAATGTTATTACTTGTTCTAGTCAGACATGATATTACTAACTAGCTGAATACTATCTCCTATTTTTTATTCTGTCTCTCAATAAACTATTTCTGTCTTAATAGGATTATGATGTTACATAAAATACTTAAATAAATTAGGATATTTTTTTTTGCAGAGTGAAAGGGATAATAGAAAAAGCCAATCAAAGTACACTGTTTTCCAAAAGTAAAATTTTAATGATATTTTAAATATAACTATGTATACCTGTGGAGAGAGAGTTTTTAAAAATCCACATTTGTTTCTGGTATTCCTTTTATAATGTACTGAGCTTTTTTCTGTATTCTGTAGTATAGTATATAGGTAATATACTTTATATTGTTTCTCTTGCATCCAGTCTCATTAATAATATAAATGTTTTTTTAGGAAGAAACTGAAATATAATTTTAACTTTATAATTACCTGGTCACTTATTTTCCTTCTTTACTCTACCATAAACCACCGATATTTGAGCTCAAGCCCTTTTTATATTCATGGTATGTCTTCTCTATGAGGTAACTGTTAACTGAATTCAAGTCAGTTGTTCAATTAAACCGATCCCACTAATTTACTTACTCCATCACTGAGTATTATCCATTACATGTTCTTATCCTTTATGTGTTTACCTTTCAAAGGGTAATCTTATTTACATAATTTTAAAGTTCCTGGGAGTCTCTCATCACATTCTCAGCTAGGAATCACAGGAGCAGAGCTAACTTATTTTGACTCTGAATTAGATTCAAATCGATGGACCAGAAAAGCAGTTTTCCAGTGTCTGTCTTTTAAGAAGAGACATTCTGATACAAAAATATGATTATTATAGAGGAAATAATAACTTCCTTTACCCAAGTAAAATGCCCAGAAGGCCAAAGTATGCCTCTGAATGTTAACTTATTCATTTGTCATATGGATCAGACTACTCTCTAAATGTGATCAGTTTATTCTCTTCCATGTGTATTCTGTATTACATGTAGAGGTATACTTTATCAGTATACCATGAAAAATCACTTTCTTATGACCCAAAGATACTCAAAGAAGAGACAGTGAATTCTTGGAAGAAAGACATGTTGAGCAAAAATACAGAGGAAAACATTTCTCAAAGCATGTTCAAGATAAGTGGTAGGCCACTGTATCTAAAACATGGTGGAAGTGGACGATGAGAGAAGGCTTGAAAGACAGGTAACAATATATTAAAGTTTTTGAGTCCTAGGCTAAGAAATTTAGATTTTTTTAATATTTTATTTATTTATTTGACACAGAGAGAGAGATTACAAGTAGGCAGAGAGAGAGGAGAGAGAAGGAAGCAGGATCCCTGCCGAGCAGAGAACCCGATGTGGGCCTCGATCCCAGGACCCTGGGATCATGACCTGAGCCGAAGGCAGAGGCTTTAACCACTGAGCCACCCAGGCGCCCTAGATATTTTTTATGTAGTGGGGAAACTGGATTTTGAGCTGAAAGGAGTAGGGAAATGTGCTATTTCATAAACATGACTGTGGCAGCAATAGACTGAAACTAGAGTGAAAGTAGAAAAGGAAAAAAATTCCAGAAATGATACAGAAATAAAATTCATACGTGCCTATAATCATAGGTAACTAGTAAATCATGGAGCCAGGACTCAGATATTCTATCTATCCTCCACATATATAAATATATTGTTTTATAATTATTTATGTATCTTATTTACTAGGAGAAAAAACTGGATCTTTTCATTTTTATGTCCCAGTGCCTAAAAAAAGAGTGGGTTCTTGATAAGTTCAGTCAATAAATATTTATTGCGCACGTTCTAGGCATTGTGCTAAGGTGTACATATGGGTTCAGCTCTAGTAGATAGTGCCAGTTTTCTTAAGCAGGTATAACCAACTTAACACATCCACCATTAGTTTATGAGTGTTCCTGTTGCTCCATATCCCTGTCAATACTTGGTATGGTGGGTCTTCTCATTTTAGCTCTTCTAATAGACATCCCAATGTGGTTTTTTAAAAATAAGTTTTAAAATTGAATTAAAATTCACATAAAATTAACATTTATTTATTATTGAAACATTTATATTTTTATTAAGTTTTTAAATTTTAATTCCAGAACAGTTATGTATAGTGTTCTATTAGTTTCAGGCATACAATAGAATGATTCAATAATTCTGTACATTACTCAGGGCTCATCATGACAAGTGCACTCCTAATCCCTATTCCCTATTTCACCTATTCCCCCAACCCCCTCCCCATAGTAACCATAAGTTTGTTCTCTAGAGGTAAGAGTCTTCAATGGAAGCATTTCAATTCATAGTACAATCACCTTCACCCTCCTATTCCTGTCCTTCCTACCCTACCTCTCACATTCTATTGTCTTTTTCTTCCTGCAGTGTTGAATTGGAAAACTGCTATTTATTAGCATATAAATATCTGTCATTTAGACATATTTATTTCTAGGCATGCAGCCCAAGATTGCATTAGATTGTTAGAGTCAATCACACTATACCAGATTTGTAGTTGTGACACTTCAGAATGCTTTGTGCTGCAAGTAACAAAACCTGACAGAGGGACTTAAATGGGAAAATAAATTCCAATAACATAAAATTTAAAGTAGGTAGATACCACTGTTGTTTCTAGGATGCAACAGTTGTCTAGCTAACATTTCTGTGGTTTTCTTGGCCATATGCCCTTTCGTGTTGCTTCAGGACACCAAGATAGCTACCCTAGCCACCTTGTTAAAAGCAGAAAACCAGAAGGAGAGAGTTTCATCGGTTATATCTTCCTTTT
This sequence comes from Ailurus styani, assembly GCA_002007465.1. Classification (NCBI taxonomy): domain Eukaryota; kingdom Metazoa; phylum Chordata; class Mammalia; order Carnivora; family Ailuridae; genus Ailurus; species Ailurus styani. The sequence goes on along the minus strand of LNAC01000396.1, from coordinate 382,612 downwards.
TTTTCTTAAGATTTTATTTATTCATTTGAGAGAGAGAGAGAGAGAGCATGCACAAGCAGGGGGAGGGGCAGAGGGAGAAGCAGACTCCCTGCATGGCTGGATGCCCAATGCAGGGCTCAGTCCCAGGACCTAGAGATCACAACCTGAGCCAAAGCCAGATGCTTAACATCTGAGCCATCGAGGTGTCCCTAAAATTAACCTTTTAAAAATGAAAAATTCAGGGCGCCTGGGTGGCTCAGTGGGTAAAGCCTCTGCCTTCAGCTCAGGTCATGATCTCAGGGTTCTGGGATCGAGAGGAGTTCCTCCTCTCTCTCTGCCTGCTTCTCTACCTACTTGTGATCTCTCTTTCTGTAAAATAAATAAATAAAATCTTTTTTAAAAAATGAAAAATTCATTACCATTTAGTACATTAACAATGTTGTACAACCACCACCTCTCTTTAGCTTTAAAACATTTGATTACCTCAGTGGGAAGCTCAACCTATTAAGCAGTTGGTCTCCATTCCCTCCTCCTGTCCACACCAGTCCATAGCAACCAGTCATCTGTATTCTGTCTCTGTGGATTTACCTGTTTTGGATATTTCCTGGAAATGGAATTATATAATATGTGACCTTTTGCTTATGCCTTCTTTCACTTAGCATCTTTCACTGTTTATCCACATTGTAGCATGTATCAGTATTTTACCTTTTTATGGCTAAATAATACTCCATTTTACACACACACACACACACACACACCACGATTTGTTTAACCACGCATCAACTCATAGACATTTGAGCTGATTCTACCTTTTGGATACTGTGAATGGTGCTGCTATGAACACATCTATACATGTATTGGTTTGAGGACCTGTTTTCAATTCCTTTAAGTATATATCTAAGTGGAATTGCTAAGACATATGATAACTCCATGTTTAGCTTTTTGGGACTCCCCAAACTGTTTTCCATAGCAGCTGAACCATTTTACATTCTCACCAGCAATAGATGATTATTCCATTTTCACATATCCTCATCAACACTTGTTATTTTCTGTTCTTCTTCTTATAACCATCGTGTGGTCAGTGATATCTTATTGTGGTTTTGATTTTCATTCTCCTAATGACTATTGATATTGAGCATCTTTTCATTTACTTTTTGGCATTTTTGTGTCCTCTTTGGAGAAATGCCCTTTTTTGAATCCAATTGTTTATCTTTTCTTAAGTTTATTATGTATTCTGCATACTAGACCCTTATCAGATATGATTCACAAATATTTTCTCCTGTTCTGTAGGTTTTCTTTTTACTTTCTTAAAAATGTCTTTTCCTGGGGATGCCTGGGTGGCTCAGTTGTTAAGCATCTGCTTTCAGCTCAGGTCACGATCCCAGGGTCCTGGGATCAAGCCCCGTATCAGGCTCTCTGCTTGGCAGAAAGCCTGCTTCTCTTTCTCCCACTCCCCCTGCTTGTGTTCCCTCTCTCGCTGTGTCTCTCTCTGTCAAATAAATAAAATCTTTTTTTTTAAAAATGTCTTTTCATGAACAAAACTTTTTAATTTTTTTTTTTTTAATTTTATTTTTATTATTTGCCCAAGGGGTACAGGTCTGTGAATCATCAGGCTTACATCTTTCACAGCATTCACCAAAGCACAAACCCTCCCCAATGTCCATAACCCATCCACCCTATCCCTACCCTCCCACCCCCCAGTAACCCTCAGTTTGTTTTATGAGATTAGAAGTCTCTTATGGTTTGTCTCCTTCCCCATCCCATCTTGTTTCATTATTTTTCCCTCCCTACCCCCCACAACCCCCCACCCTGCCCCTCAAGTTCCTCATATCAGAGAGATCATATGATAATTGTCTTTCTCTGATTGACTTATTTCGCTCAGCATAATACCCTCCAGTTCCATCCATGTCGTTGCGAATGGCAAGATTTCGTTTCTTTTGATAGCTGCATAGTATTCCATTGTATATATATACCACATCTTCTTTATCCATTCATCTGTTGATGGACATCTAGGTTCTTTCCATATTTTGGCTGCAATGTCCACAAAACTTTTTAATTTTCATGTCCAGTTTATCTCCTTCTTCATTTGTTTCTTTTGGAACCATAGCTGTAGTCCACTGTCAAATTCAAGTTGACTTTTACCCTTTTGTTTTCGTCTATACATTTTATGGTTTTGGTTCTTATAATTAGGTTGTTGATCCATTTTCTTTTAATGTGGATATATTGTGTGAGTTTAGAGTATTTCTCCATTCTTTTGCATATGTATGTATAATACCAGCACAGTTTGTTGAAAAGACTGTCCTTTCCCCAAGGATGTCTTAGCATCCTTGTCAAAAATCATTTGACCATATCTGTGAGGATTTGTTTCTGGACTCTCTATTCTATTCCATTGTTCTGGTCTATTATGTCTGTCTTTTGCCAGTACTCTGCACTATTTTGAGTACTGCAGCTTTAGAGTAAGTTTTGAAATCAGGAGGTATGAATCATCCAGCTTTCTTCTTGTTTTTCCAATTATTTGGGGTGTTTGGGTTCCCTTGAGATTCCATGTAAATTTTAGGATGGATTTTCCTTTTTCTGCACAATATGCAATTGGGATTTTGCTGGAGATTGGACTGAATCTGTAGATTGCTTTAGGTGATATTCATATCTAACTGTATTAAGTTTTACAGTCCATGAACATGGGATGTCTATTTATGTCTTCTCTAATTTCTTTCAACACTGTGTTGTACTTTTCATTGCACAAGGCTTTCACTTGTTTGGTTAATTCCTAAGTATTTTATTCTTTTTGATGCTATTATAAATGGAATTATTTTTATTATATCCTTTTCAGATTGTTCATTATTAGTGTATAAAACTATAACTGAATTCCTGTATTGATTTCATATCCTGCAACATTGCTGTATTCATTTATTAGTTCTAACAGTTTTTTCGTGGGATCTTTACAGCTTTCTACATATAAGATGGTGTCATCTGCAAACAGATCATATTACTTACTCCTTTATAATTTGGATGTCTTTTATTTATTTTTTCTTACCTAATTGCTCTAGAACTTCTAGTACTAGATTGAATAGAAGTGGCAAAGGTGGGCATCCTTTTTCCTGATCTCAGAGGGGAAAGCTTTTAGTCTTATCGTAAAAATGTGATATTTGCTGTGGTTTTTTCTATATATGACCTTTATTACATTGATGTAGTTTCCTTCTATTTTTAGCTTAAGTGTTTTTGTCTTGAAAGGGTGTTGAATTTTGTCAGATGCTTTTTCTGCATCAATTGAGATATGATCATGTGTATTTTCCCCTTTTGGAGTTGGTTTGCTAGTATTTCATTGAAGATTTCTGAAATCATCAGTATTCAAAAGGCATATTGGTCAATAGTTTTATATTGGTATCTTTGGCTTTGGAATCAGGGTAACACTGGTCTTACAGAATATATTAGGAGGCATTTCCTGTTCAATGTTTTAGAAGAGTTTGAGAAGCATTGATGATACTTTTTCTTTAGTAGAATTTAAAAAGTGAAATCATCTGGTCCTGGACTTCCTTAGTTTGAAGTTTTGTTTTTATTTTTAACTGATTCAGTACCTTTAAGTTTTTAAAAACTTGTGTATTTCTAGGAATTTTTCATTTCATCTAGTTTATCTAATTTGCTGACAATTATTCTTAGTAATCTCTAAAAATCGTTTTGATTTCTGAAAGGTTGGAAGTAATGGCACCACTTTCATTTCTGATTTTATTCACATCACCTCTCTTTTTTTCTTTGCCAATCTAGCTAAGGCTTTTTCAATTTTGCTGGTGTTTTAAAGAACCAGTTTTTTGTTTCAGTAATTTTGTTGCTCTTCTATTCTGTTTCATTTTAATTACTACTTTTCCTAGCTTTGGGTTAAATTTTAGCTTCTTTTTTAAAAAAAGATTTTATTTATTTAAGAGAGGGAGCAAGCAAGTGAGAGAGCACAAGCCAGGGGAGGGGCAGAAGGTGGGGAGAAACAGACTCCCCGCTGGGCAGGACAAAGAGGGGCTTGATTCCATGACTCCAGGATCAAGACCTGAGACAAAGGCAGACACTTCACCAATGGAGCCTCCCAGGCACCCCTAAATTTTAGCTTCTCTTTCTAGCCTTCAGATATAAAGTTTAAATTATTGATTTGAGATTTTTTTATCAGTGTAGGCATTTACTGCTATAAATTTTTCCTTCTGAGCACGGTATTCATTCTATCCCATAAGTTTTCGCATGTTTTATTTTCATTTTCATTAATATCTAAATATATTCTAATTTCCCTTGTGATTTTTTGACCCAGTATGTTGTTTAATTTCTATATATTTGTAAGTTTCCTAGTTTTCCTCTGTTACTGATTTCTAGTCTCATTCCTTGTAATTGAAGATACTCTATATCATTATTTCAGTATTTTAAAATTTATTGATACTTGTTTTGTGTCTAACATAAGCTTATCTTGGAGAATATTCCATATGCACTTGAGAAGAATATGTACTCTGTTGTTGGGTATAGTGTTCTACAGATGTCTATTAGGTCTAATTAGTTTACAGTGTTGGTCACATTCTCATTTCCTTTTTTTTCTTTTTTTTTAGTTCACGAGAGACAGAGAGGCAGGGGCAGAGGGAGGAGCAGGCTCCTCACAGAGCAGGGAGCCCAGTGCGAGACTTGATCCCTAGACCCTGGGATCATGACCTGAACCAAAGGCAGACACATAACCTACTGAGCCACCCAGGAGCCCCAGGTTCTCTATTAACTTATTGATCTTTTGTGTATCTGAGGCTCTGTTGTTTAGGTCATATATGTTTATTAAATGTTACCTTGATGAATTAACTCATATATAATGTTTTTCTTTGTCTTTTCTTCAAGTCTTTTTTTTTTTTAAAGACTATGTTTCTTTTTTTTTTTTTTTAAGATTTTATTTATTTATTTCACAGAGGGAGAGAGATCACAAGGAGGCAGAGAGGCAGGCAGAGAGAGAGAGAGGGGGAAGCAGGCTCCCCGCCGAGCAGGGAGCCCGATGCGGGCCTCGATCCCAGGACCCTGAGATCATGACCTGAGCCGAAAGCAGAGGCATTAACCCACTGAGCCACCCAGGCGCCCTCTTCAAGTCTATTTTGTCCAATATTAGTATAGCCACCCAAGTTCTCTTTTGGTTACTCTTTTTTTTTTTTTTTTAAGATTTTATTTATTTATTTGACAGAGAGAGAGATCAGATCACAAGTAGGCAGAGAGGCAGGAGGAAGCAGGCTCCCTGCTGAGCAGAGAGCCCGATGCGGGCCTCGATCCCAGGACCCTGAGATCATGACCTGAGCCGAAAGCAGAGGCTTTAACCCACTGAGCCACCCAGGCGCCCTTGGTTACTCTTTATATCAAATATCTTTTTCCATCCTTTCATTTGCAGCCCTTTTATGTCTTATGACAAAGACAAGGGCTTTGCATTAGTTTTTCAGGTAGCCCTAGACAGGTTAAAAGAGATAAGCACAGTAATTTACAAATAAGGTCTACTCTGTTTGCTCTTAGTCAAGGACTAGGGTCCCATACTGGGAATGCAGACGTCCATCTTCAAGACCACCACCAACCTGTGCTGGGCAAGGGCAGGTAAAAGTGCCTCAAAGCTTGCTACCGTTTTCAATTTGCCTTTTCTTTGATTCGTCATTTGTTGGGTTTCTACAAGCCTTTATTTTCCCAGTGTACTGACAAAGTTGGTTCAGATAGTTTCAGTGTTTATGTGGAAGGGTGGATGTTTGGGGCTATGTTATCATTTTTGTTGGAATTTATGAACATAGTTTTTAGTGCCAAGCAGAAAGAGCAAAGGAAGAAATGCACAGTGAAGCTACTAAAAGAGGGTGATTGAAGGACCAAGACCTTAAAGGAAATAGTAGAAGATAGATCAAAGCAATGGGATAAGAGGCATTGGTTTTGGAAGGGAATTAAAGAAGGAAGGAAAGAATAAGGAATGATTCCGAGGAAATTTTAAGTGAATGGGTGGAAAGAAAGCTATAATCTTTATTCAGAAGTTTTTTTAAATTCAGTAAGTAGTTACTGAATTCTAACTCTATTAATATCCATATGCAAAGGGATACCTAAGGGAAGAGGAAATACACTTGAGCTGAACATTAAGGACAAGGAGTCAGCCAAACAGAAAAGGGAAAGTGACATAAGAATAGTACATATTTATTTCTGGTGATAATATTATGCCAAACACTCATATCATTTTATCAAAGGAGCCTTTTTGTTTGTTCTTGATACCTTCAAGCAACGTTCTCTTTCTTATTAATTCTACTAAATAAACAGGAACTCAAGAATTATGAAACAGTCATGATCCAGTTGTCTTTTTTTTAAATATGCACTCAATTTTATTAAACAAACATAGGAAATTACACATTATAGCCACAATTCTATAAGGCCCTTCTCCTAGAATGTCTAAGTTTTTTGAGTCAGAAAATAACAAGGATTAATAAGGCTGTGGAGCAACCAAAATTTCTATACACTGCTGGTAGGAATATAAATTGATACAATCACTTTGAGAACTCTTTGGCAGTATTTACTGAAATTGAACATACCCCTAAATTATGATCTAGCTATTTTACACATACGCAACAGAACTTCACTCACTTATTCACCAAAAGATATGGACAAGAATGTTCTTAGTAGAGCTATTCATAATTGCAATGAAACTAAAATCTACTTTAGCAGAATGAATAAGTAAGTTGTGTTATTTTTCCATAGTGGATACAAACACAAAGAGAAGGAGCAAACTAAAACTGCACACAAAAATGAATCTTAAAAACATAATTGAATGAAAGAAGCTATACCAAAAAGTGTGCATGTTCTTTTTGTGTAGAGTTCAAAATCAGGCAAAACTAATCTATACTACAAGAAGTCAGAAAAGTGAATTCTCTCTGGAGGTATGTAATGACTTGGAAGATTTTGGAGGGAATTTCTGGGTACCGGTATTATATTTCTTGGTCTTGGTGCTGGTTACAAGCACATTTAGTTTCTGAAAGTTCATCCACCTGTACACTTATGATTGGTGTGCTTTCCTCTATTATAGTATCCTTTAATATTTTTTTAATTTTATGGATATTAAGAGTATACTTCTAAATTTAGTAATTAAGAAATAATGTGTGATTATTTAGATGGAAAAGTTTAAGTGTATTTTTACTAGGCAAACTGACATATTTAGTATAGTACATCTTTAATATGGAAATTTTTTACTTTTTAAATAAAAATGGAGATAACACTTTCATCATGTTCTTATAAATTGGGTATAATAGTAGGGTTGTTTTAAGTTAATGTACATAAAACACTTTTGATTCTTGACATGCAAAAAAGTATTTGATCCTAACCTCTACACAGAGATTAGGGGACTTCTAAATGGGAGACAGAGATTCAGCTTGATAGTGACAAAACTCTGCCATAATCTATCATCAACCAAATTTTTGCTTAAGAATTAACATTTCTTTTTTTCTCCCATTTCTCCCATTTCCACTTGTATTTGGGTATTTTGAAACAGCTCATAAGGAAGGTCTCACAGAGTTTTTGTAGTTTTTATACTGTTATTTATCCTTCTATTATGATTTAGGAAATAATGCAGAATACTTATGTTTTATTATTCTTAAATGTTAACATTGACTGTATTGAACATCCTCTGAATCTTTAATTATATACCTTTATTACCATTAGTCTTATTTATTATGTGTCTAGTTTTATCATTTTGTCATTCTTGACAAAGAACCAGTTCATGACTTGCTTTATCAAGCCATTTTTTATTGTTTTTCTAAAGTTCATTAATTTATGCCTTTGTGTTTATTGTTCATTCCTTTGAGGTTTTTTTCTGCCATCTTTGGCTTTTTACACTTGAATTTTCATCTCAATATTTTAATGAATGCATTTGAAACCATATTTTTCCCTGTACAGTTCTGGCTATACCCACAGGTTTTTGGGTTTTTTTTTAATTGAGGTACAATGACATATATATAAAACATTCAGATGGTACAACCTAGTGATTTGATACTTCCACATGATGTAAATTGATTCCCACATTAACATTCATCACCACAGTTTTTTTCTTGTCATGAGAACTTTTAAGTTTTTATTTAAATTCCAGCTAATTAAGATACAGTGTAATATTAGTTTCGGGTTTACAATTTAGTGATTCGGCCCTTACATACAATACCCAGTGCTCATCACAAGTGCCTTCCTTAATCCCCATTACCTCTTTAACCTATCCCCCCACCCACCTCCTCTCTAGTAACCCTCAGTTTGTTCTCTATATTTAAAAGTCTGTTTCTTGGTTTGCCTGTATCTTCCTTTTTTCCTTATGCTCATTTGTTTCTCTTTTTTTTTATGTTTTATTTATTTATTTGACAGAGAGCAAGAGAGCACAAGCAGGGGGAGCAGCAGCAGGAGAGGGAGAAGTAGACTCCCCACTGAGCAGGGAGCCCAACTCAGGGCTCGATCCCAGGACCCTGGGATCACGACCTTAGCCGAAGTCATATGCTTAACTGACTGAGCCACCCAGATGCCCTTTGTTTGCTTCTTAAATTCCACAGATGAGTGAAATCATATGGCATTTGTCTTTCTCTAACTTAATTCACTTAGCATAATACTCTCTAGCTGCATCCATGTCATTACAAATGATAATTTCATTCTTTTTATAGCTGAGTAGTATTCCATTTTATATATACCACATCTTCTTTATCCATTCATCAGTCAATGGACACTTGGTCTGTTTCCAAAATTAGCTATTGTAGTTAATGCTGTTATAAACAGTGGCGTGCATGTATCCCTTTGAATTAGTATTTTTGTATCCTTTAGCTAAATACCTAGTAGTATAATTGCTGGGTCATAGGGTAGTTCTATTTTTAACTTTTTGAGGAAACTCCATACAGTTTTCTACAATGGCTGCACCAGTTTGCATTCCCATCAACAGTGTAAGAGGGTTCCCCTTTCTCCACATCCTCACCGACACTTGTTTCTTGTTGATTTTAGCCATTCTGACAGGTGTAAGGTGATATCTCACTGTATTTGTATTTCCCTGAGGATGAGTGATGTTGAGCATCTTTTCATGTGTGTCTGTTGGCCATCTGTATGTCTTTCTTGGAAAAATGTCTATTCATGTCTTCTGCCTTTTAATTGGATTATTTGGTTTGGGGGTGTTGAGTTTGATAAGTTCTTTATAGATTTTGGACTAAGACTTTATCAGGTGTCATTTGTAAGTATCTTCTCCCATCTCATAAGTTGCCTTTTAGTTGTTGTTTCCTTTGCTGTGCAGAAGCTTTTTATTTTGATGAAGTCCCAATGGTTTATTTTTGCTTTTCAGTCTTATTTTTGCTTGTGTCTCCGGAGGCAAGGGAAACAAATCTAGTAAAAAGTTGCTACAGCTAATGTCAAAACGGTTACTTTAATCCATTTTGAGTTAATTTTTGTGTATGGTGTAAGATAGTGGTCCAGTTTCCCCAGCACCATTTATTGAAAGAGATTGTCTTTTCACCATTGTATATTCTTGGCTCCTTTGGTGTAAATTAATGAACCATATATGCATGGCTTTATTTCTGGGTTGTCTACTCTACTCCTTTGATCTACATGTCTGTTTTCCCATAGATTTTTATGTAGCTTGTTCTCAGTCTTTATTTCTAAACTCTTTAAATTCTGTATTTTTATTTGCTCTGATTTATTTTGGAATGTTTTATAAAATTTAAAAATGGTTAGTTTTATTGTTGTTGGCTGTCCTTTTGTTATGAATACCTTTTTCATTGCTGTGTAGTCAGAATATGACTTAGATGGTTTCTATGTCTGAATATATCAAGACTTTCTCTTTTGGTCTATTATTTGATCAGTTTTGGGGAAATATTCCATTCTTTTTTTTAGAAAGGTATTTTTATTCTATTATAGCAGAGCTCATAGCTCCATTGTATCTTTTAAAATAGGTCATTAATTATTCTTCTTCACATCCTTACCTCTAAATGTTGGCGTGCCTAAGAGCTTTATCTTTGGACTTTTCTATCCCCACTCTCTTCCAGAGTCATCTTATTAAATCTCTTGGCTTCAAACCCAGTTTTTATGCTGATCCCTCCCAAATTTATATCATTACATGGTACTTCTTACCTGAACTCCAGACTTGTTTATTTCTGCCTGTGTTTTTCCACTTTTGTGTCTAATAGGCATCTCCAATTTCACATGCTTTTCTTTTTTTGACTAGTGGTTTTCTCGTTCCAGTTTTTCCCTTTTAATAGCTCTCAAGTTAGACACTGTTTCTATTCTTTTAGTGGTTACCAAGGTATGTAAAATATTCATTATTAGTTAATCCTTTCCTGAATAATTCAAAGACCTTGAAATATTATCTTTTTATTCCTTTTTAATTGTCTCATTTTTTAAAAACATTTCAAGAACATCTTTATTATATTTACTGTTTTTTGTGTGTTCTTTCTTTCTTCCCATTCCTCAAATTTTCTATTGGGAGTCATTTTTTTTCCTGAGCTTCATCCTTTAGATTTTGCTTTAGTTGAAGGCTACTGGTGTGAAAACTTAGTTTTTTGTTTCTGTGAATATGTCTTCATTTTTCATTCTTAAAAGCTATTTTTGCTGGGGAGTTCTAGCTTGACAATTATCTTTTTCTAGTGACAATAATAATAAAGAGCAATCTTAATATTTCTGTGTCTTCTAACATATTTTTACTGTCAACTGTTTAATTGTTACTCTTTTGAAAATAACCTGTCTTTTACTGCTTCTGGCTTTTTAATCTATTGGCAGCACACAGATGTTAAACCAAAACTATGTTTACATAGAATGGGCAATGACATGTAGCCATCGTATGAGAACTATGTACATTTAATCATGATCATGTTTTAGTTGCTTGATCATCTTCTTGTGCCATGCAGTTTCTTTCTGTAGATGCTCAGTCTCCTTTACACAATGAGTGATCTTCATGGTGTTTCTTCAAGGCTGGCAGGTGTTCTCCAGGGTATGCTCAAAGGTATCCTTCCTCTTTAGCTTGCTGTCTTCCCAAAGGCCCCAAGGGCCTCCTGTGTGGAGCCCACGGAGGCCCCACTGGAGTCTGCTGACCTTGGGAGCTGCAGCCTCAGGCTTGTGTGACCCTAATGCCCCACGTGCCCAGCTGTACCATGAATGGTGTGACAGCTGATGTTAGAACAACACCTCTCCAGTCCCACTTCTGGCTTTTTTTTTAAGATTTTATTTATTTATTTGTCAGAAGGAGCAAGTGCACACAAGCAGGAGGGGCTGCAGGCAGAGGGAAAAGCAGGCTCCCCCCTGAACAGGGAGCCCAATGCAGGACTTGATCCCAGGACACTGGGATTTTGACCTGAGCTGAAGGCAGACACCCAACCGACTGAGTCACCCAAGCATCCTGCCACTTCTGGCTTTAAAAAAAAAAAAAAAAAAAAACTTCACTTTATCCTTGGTGTTCTCCATTACCTGGTATTTTTTCTTGTGCTTTTTTGTTGTAGGAACAGTTATTATCTCTGTATATAACTTTATTATATAACAGTTATTATCCTTTTATATAACTAACTTTTTCCTACTTTCATTTCTTGGGGCCTCATTCTGGATGACTTTTTATTTCCTGTGTTCCATCCTAGTAATTGTCTTTACAGCTATGTCTAATCTGATGTTTGATTTATTGACTGAGTTTTTATTTCAACTTGAATTTTAATCTTAGAGGCTCTACATGGTACTCTTTCAAGTCTTTTTGGTAAATATTTGTAGTTTTCTAATCCCTGTGGATATTTTCACACTAAATTTTTAAAGATTTTTTTTATTATTTGTGAGAGAGAGAGAGCATGAGCTGTAGGGGAGAGGGAGAACCAGACTCTGTGCTGAGCAGGGAGCCTGATGCAGGGCTCGACCCCACAACCCTGGGATCATGACCTGAGCCAAAGGCAGACACTTACCCACTGAGCCACCCAGGTGCCCTTATGTATTTCTTTAAACAAAGTGTACATGGTTGTTTTATAATCTTTGTATGACAATTCTAATACTCTGACATTCTAATATATAAAGTTTTTGTGGGTCTTACCTCCTGCCTGTTGTTTCTGCAAGTTCTCACTTATGCCTAGTGGTTTTCATTATTTTTTTATTGAGAGTTCATCTTCCTTTAAAAAAAAAAATAGTGAACTTTTTGAGGCCTTGAACAAATGTACTTCCTTCCAGGTACCTGGTGATGGTGACACCACTAACATAGTACCACTTTTTTTTTTTAAGATTTTATTTATTTATTTGACAGAGAGAGAGAGATCACAAGTAGACAGAGAGGCAGGCAGAGAGAGGGGAGGAAGCAGGCTCAATCCCAGGACCCTGAGATCATTATCTGAGCCAAAGGCAGAGGCTTTAATCCACTGAGCCACCCAGGCGCCCCCATAGTACCACTTTATATTGAATTCAAGACTTTGGGCTTTTTTGAATTGCCCAAATAACATAAATTTGGGCTATAAAACCTGGTGAGATCCAGCTCGTGGTTACACATTTTCAGGAACTGGGTTTAAGCCTCTGCCTTCAGCTCAGGTCATAATCTCAGGGTCCTGGGATCGAGTCCTGTGGATCAGGCTCTCTGCTCAACTGGGAGCCTGCTTCTTCCTCTCTCTCTGCCGGCCTCTCTGCCTACTTGTGATCTCTCTCTCTGTAAAAATAAATTAAAATTAAAAAAAATTTTTTTTCAGGAACTTATTATCTTCCTAAGGTTCTCAGCCTATTGAAAACACCTTTCCTTACAATCCCATGTGGAAGGGAGGTGTGTGGTGAATTTTTTTCTTATCTGCCTTAAACTAAGGATCTAGTCCTTAATAGAAATCCCAGTTTTATTGTGAAGAGGGGAAGATTCTATTAGACTTTCCACCGTGTGTGGATTTAAATTTTTGATATCCATTTGCTATACCGAATTATTTTTTCCAGAGTCCAAAGTGTCAATTAAAACAGTTTCAATAAAATAGAGATCTCCCTTTACATATAATAATAATAGCAGCTATTGTTTGTTGACCATTTATTATATGACAGGCATTGTACACAAACTACCTCAGTTAAGCGTCACATCAACTATATGGAGTACTATTATTACCCTCCAATTCCTAATAAGTTAGCTGAAGCTTAAAGTAGGTTTTTTTTTTGGTTTGTTTTTTTTTTGCCCAAGTTTACATAGTTAGTGATTAGGAGAACTGAGATTCAAAAGGCAGTCTGTCTCACCCCGAAATTTTTACTCTTGATCATTACACCATACTGCCTTTAATTGGATCATGGCCATTATATTATAGACCTATCAAAACTAAATTTGATTCAGTTATGCTTGCTATACTTAGTAAGTGCAATTTAACCTAGAGCTGGTTAAGGAAATCTGAAGCTTCAACATTTTTCATTTTTAAAATTCTAGAAGTATTTATATTTTATTATTAATACATTCAGTGCATGGAATGGCATACTTTGCTTTCTTTGGCATTGTAAGTTTTTTTTTTTTTTATAAAAGAAAAATCTGGGCGCCTGGGTGGCTCAGTGGGTTAAAGCCTCTGCCTTCGGCTCAGGTCATGATCTCAGGGTCCTGGGATCAAGCCCCACATCGGGCTCCCTGCTCAGCGGGGAGCCTGCTTCCTCCTCTCACTCTGTCAAATAAATAAAATCTTTAAAAAAAAAAAAAAAAGAACTATGAGAAATAAAAAGAAAATCATTTTCCAAAAATTATAACAATGTAATAGCTATATAATTTGTAAAAGTTTTTCATAGACATTAGTGTACTTACTTCTTTGGGTGTATTACAGTGTAATTACATACTCAAACTGTAGTATACTGATCTACATGCCTGACTGTCTTATAGTAAAATTACCAGAGTATTTTTTATCATTATTTTCTTCATTAAACCAGTTGCTTTAGAACATTTATTGAAAAATAATTAAGACTTTATGCTTCTAAGTGCTTCTAGTTAAATTGGTCAGTCCAATTCAAAAAATAACATTTTAATTTTTATGTATGTAGACTCAAGCAGGAATTTTAGTGTAACATCTGTTAACCACTTAATAGTGACTTCCTCCAGTTTGCTTGCTGAAAGGTCAGACTCTATGCAATGGCAAATGAAGTTAACAAAATTATGATGATCAAGTTTATCATCTTATTGGTGCAGCTTGAAGGGACAAAAAGAACATCAAAATTAGACTCTATCAGACACCTGGGTGGCTCACTTGGTTAAGCTTCTGACTCGTGATTTTGGCTCAGGTTGTGATCTCAGGATCGTGAGATGGTGCCATGTCAGGCTCGGCACTTAGTGTGGAACCTGCTTAAGATTTTCTCTCTCCCTTTCTTCCTCCCCCCAAAATAAATTAGAGTGTATCATCTCGAAAAGCCTTTAAATTTATCTCTGTATAATTACCAAAACCCAGGTAGTCTCTTCCCTATACAAAAGTTTAAAAATCTGTTCTCTCAAATAACCTTTACATGATAATATCTTTAAAAGCACTCTGAATGTGGGGCGCCTGGGTGGCTCAGTCATTAAGCCTCTGCCTTCAGCTCAGGTCATGATCCCAGCGTCCTGGGATTGAGCCCCACTTCACTCCCTGCTCTGTGGGAAGCCTGCTTCTCCCTCTCCCACTCCCCCTGCTTGTGTTTCCTCTCTCTGTCAAATAAAATCTGTAAAAAAAATAAAAGCACTCTGAATGTATTAGAAAATTAAGTATAAAACCTATTTGAAAACCAACATATAGGAAGCCATTCAAAATGACTGATAGGAATAAAAGCTGCAAAGTTAGATAATATTCTTTTAGAAGTTTTTTTAAAGATTTTATTTATTCATTTGACACAGAGAGAGAGAGATTACAAGTAGGCAGAAAGGCAGGCAGAGAGAGAGGAGAGAGGAGGAAGCAGGCTCCCTGCTGAGCAGAGAACCCGATGTGGGCCTCGATCCCAGGACCCTGGGATCATGACCTGAGCCGAAGGCAGCGGCTTTAACCCACTGAGCCACCCAGGCGCCCTAAAGATTTTATTTATTTGAGACAGAGAACACGAGCGGCAAGGGGTTGGGAGAGGAAGAGAGAGAAGCAGACCCCCACTGAGCAGGGATCCTGATATTGGGCTCCATCCCAGGACCCCAGGATCATGACCTGAACTGAAGGCAGAAGCTTAACTGACTGAGACACCCAGGCGCCCCAAAAATATTCTTTTAAATCACAATGTCATTATTTTCCTATAACACTGTCTAAAACTTGTTAAAATGACATTGTTCTCTAAATACTCCTAAATTCTTTAATTTTAAATTCCAGTATAGTTAACATAGTGTTATATTAGTTTCAGTTGTACAATATAGTGATTCAATAATTCTAAAAATCTTAATATTCATATCTCCTTACAGAAAGAACCTAAACCTGGACAGATGAAAAACTCTCCAGTGACTATGAGATTATAAAATAGTTTCAGAATTTTGAGGTCACTAACAAAACCTTAGTAAATGAAGGTACTAACTAAAACTGGAATTTTGACTAGAAGATAGTACATTTATATCTTCTTTGATTTGAATAAAAATTAAGCTCTTTGCCAGAAAGATCAGAGAGCTAGGACTTACTTCACTGAGCTTACAGAACGAGCTGAATTAATGTTTTTGGATTATCTTACTGATAAATGCAGGTGTGTGACAGAAAATGAAAGTTAAGCTGATTCTAATAACGATATATATTTCTTCCAACTTATGAAATGTTTTTTCTCAATTCCAAATAGTATATATTTCTGAGAACTTTGTCCCCGATTCTGACATTTTGCTTAATATTTGCACATCTTAGCTATTACATTGAATATTATATTGAATATTTTCACCCACAAGTACATTTTTCAATGCTTCTTATTCACTGATTCTAATCTATTGACTACTATGTGCAAGGCATGAACTAAGCCCTTGGGATACATTTGAGAACATCACAGCCCCTGCTCTCATGGAATTTGCATTCTGACTAGAGAGACAGGTTTTACTGAGTGTTCCCAATTACTGAGTTTACATATATCCCTCATCAGTACATACTTGTATAGTTTTTGATAACTTTGTTAGAGACATTCAAAATCCTAGAAAGGCAGTGATGAATTTCCTCACAAACTGTATTTGGCCGTCCTCTGCTCATCTTCCATCTTTACTCCTAGCAGTTCATCGATGCCTACGTTTTCAGCCATCAACTCTATTCTGAGGACTTCCCAGTTTACATCTTTAAAACCTCCCACCTTTCTTTTATAGCTACCTGTAGAACCTTACTGTATCATACACAGGATGTACCTTCATTTCAGCATATCTAAAACAGAACTTAAGCCTCCCAACTTTCTCAAATCTGTTTTATACTGTTTTCTTTAACTTCTTCCTATTTTTATAAACCTAGTTTATTCTGGCTTTGTTATCCCTCTGTTTTTATCCCTCCCTTTGAAATACCTCTTTGCTGGGGTGCCTGGGTGTCTCAGTCGGTTAAGCATCTGACTCTTGGTTTTGCCTCAGGTTTTGATCTCAGGGTCACAAATTCAAGCCCAGTGTTGGGCTCCACGCTAAGCATGGAACCTTTAAAAAAAAAATCCTCATTGTTAATCCTCATAGTCCAGTATCTCATTATCTCACGACTGCTAATAGTTTCTTGAGTATTACCCTATCATTTCATCCTGTTGGCTTTTCTCAGATTAAGCCTTTTAAAATATACTGCATTGGAGAGTCACTCTTTCCTAAAGTATTTTCTTGCAAAATCATCTAATTGTGATCTTTCTCTAAACTGAATTCTTGTAGCATTATTTCTATACAGCTTATACTTGGCTATTACAGTACCTGGATTATCTAGTACAATTTGTTGGTTATAATTTTTTTCAATTAGGAAAAAAAAACTTGCTGACTGCCTGCTCTGTGGAAAATAATATGACTGGGTGATACAGTGATAAATAAAGACATGCCAAATTTTGTCCTTAATATTAACTAACATTTATTAAGTGGCTAGTATGTGTCTGCTACTGTTCTATGTACTTTACATGTAACTCATTTAATCCTCACAGCAACCCCATATGGTATATGCTATTATTTTCCTCATAATACACAAATGAGATAAAATAACTTTTTCCAAATTAGTCAGCTAATAAATGACATGGCCATGGTTCAGACCCACTTCACTAGCTTCAAAATCCATGCTCTTAGCCACTACCACCACTATATATCATTTAGTTGAAAAGGTAAGACAGAGACTTAAATAAGCACATTTTGAGGTGTACTGTAAGAGCTTTGTGAGAGGTTTAAAGTACTTTTACAGTTCGGTAGATGGCAAGATTACTTCCATGTAGGGGGGAAAAAATAAGCTTTATGAGGGATTTGGAAGTGGGTGGGGAGAAACATTCCAGAGAGGAATATGTAAGATATAAAGCACTCTTGAGACAGACTACTCAGAGCATATTACCAGGAATTGTGAGTAATGTAGTTTAGCTGGGACAAAGGGTACTTGAAATAGTTAAAGGAAATAAGTTTATAAAAGTAGGTTGCAGCCAAATTGTAGGTCTTGAATGTGAAATTAAGGTGTTAAATCATATTTTATAGGTTGTAAAGTGATATTATTAAGTCTATATCTTAGAAATGTTAGACTACAGTAATGTTTAAGGCCAAAAGGAAGAGAAGGACCAATTAGAAAGTTATTGCAATAGTCTAAGAAATAGGGGTGCCTGGGTGGCTCAGTGGGTTAAAGCCTCTGCCTTTGGCTCAGGTCATGATCTCAGGGTCCTGGGATCAAGCCCCACATCTGGCTCCCTGCTCAGCAGGGAGCCTGCTTCTTCCTCTCTCTCTGCGTCAAATAAATAAATAAAATCTTTAAAAAAAAAAAGTCTAAGAAATAATGAAGCCCTGAATTAGGTAACTAGCAGGGGAAAGAGAGACCAGAGAAGAGACTGTATGAGTCTTCTTGAATTTTCAACAATTGCCAACTGATTGGCTACCAGGTGATTGAAAGAGGCAGGTACCATTGACTTAAAGATAAGGGAGCACAGTTAGGAGATTACAGACAGAGAAAGGAGATACAATCAGTTTAAGAAATTTGAAATGCCAAATTTATGATGCCAGTAGAAGGAAACATTCAGCAAACAGTAATGTAGAATTTAAGAGATCAGAATTAGAGATGTAACTATTGGAGACCTTGGCGTACATCCGATAGCTAAAACCAGGGAAGCATGTAGAGGAAAAACATCTAGGGGACAGATAGAGAAATCAGAACTACCAAAGGAATATTCCCAAAGTAAACAGAACCAGAAGGATTAAAATAGGAAGTGAGACAGTGGAATGTTGCAGAGAGGTAAAATGAATGTGGCGAATTTCTTGGCCACATTTACGAAGTCTAGGTTGTGAGATCATGAGTATTTAGGCTTATATACACTTATGCCTTATGTATGCTATTTTATTCCTTTCTCTTAGACATTTGTTTGTTCATTTGTTTCCTGTCATTGGCTGTTCTACTTCAAATCATTTTTTAGCCCTTATATCATAAGTCAATTCTAGATTTCCTCACAGCACCTGGAAATCATAGATTAGCTATGGTACCTATACACGTTATATATTACTATATATAATATATATGAATAAAGTAAATATTATGTTATAGACATAAGAGTAAATGTAGACTAGTCCTTGAGGATGCTCCTTTGGGAGATTTCTAGCAACATGAAAGACACCCGAAATGAATGAACCCAGCCCTTCCAATATAAGATGAAGTATTAACAAAAACTGTAATCATAGCCTTGATTAATAAGAGAATAAAAGGGAAATCTAGTTCTGTTTTAGTGCCAGTAACAACAGTTCAAAATCATAGCCATAAGTAGAAGTGACACCACAGAGTATAAACCTCGGTGCCTGGGGTTTAATACCTGCTTGAGGCAGAAATTGTGCCTTTGGGTCCACCGACAGCTGGAATTGAGCCTCTTCCATAAAGCCTGGTCACAAATGGCTAGTCCCTGGTGAAAGGAAAATGAGCAAAATTTAGTGGTCCAAAACCATTAAAAACTCTAGGACCCTGACAAAACTAATGTAAAATGTTCTCTACCATGAAACTTAGGGCTTTTGAAACCCCTGTTGAGGGAATTTTAAAAAGGGGGGACGGGTGCCCCCCTTTACATCAGTAAAGATATGCTCACAATAAAAATATAAATTTTGAGGGTAATCAACAGATCCAACAAAGAAGAAAATTTTAATTCCATAAACAGAAGAGGACCAACTTGAAAGTGACCATAAACTACTTATATTAAAATAAGTAACTTAAGAGATTAAAAAAAAAGTAATAAAACCATAATGAAAGAACATGACAGGAATAACAGGATAAGAAAAAAAAGAAGAACGTCTGGAAATGAAATGTTCATTGTTTTTTGTTTTTAATGGTTGGATTAAACCGCTGAGATGAGAAATGGTGAATTAGATGATCTGGTCAAATCACCCAGAATGTAGAACGAAGAGAGAAGGATGGGGAAATATAAGAATGATTGGGAGATATGAAAGGTAGAATGAGAAAGTATAGCTCTATCTAATGACAGTTTAAGAAGGAGAGAATGGGAGATGTAGAACTCAATAAAATAATGGCTGGGATTTTTCAGAATTGACAAAAGAGACAGTCCTGATATTTAAGAAATACACAACGTCCTGGATAGGAGAAATTTTTTAAAAATCCCTATCTAAACAAACCATGGAAAAACTACTGAGCATTAAAGTAAGTAAAACCTGTTAAAATTAATTATGGTGGGAAAACTAAGGAACACCGGCTCTACTAACAATTGCCATCTCCTCTATAGCAAAAGGTATCAGAAAAAGCAGAAAAATACCTTAAAAGTGCTGAGAGAAAAAAAACTGTCATCTTAGCATTTTATGCCTAATTAAAATATTAGTTGAGAATAAGAATAAAGATATTTTCAGAAAATTAAGACTTAACAGCTTGCCATTCCCCAATCCTTACTATAAAGGCTAGTAAAGGATATGCTTCAGTTAGAAGAAACTGAACACAGAAGAAAGGAGAGGGCGGCAAGAAAACGTTGTGACCAAAAAAATCCAAATGTTGATAAATCTTAAGTGTCGGCTATAAAAGAAACTATTGTAATAATTATGACTAATTTGGATGACTAAGAACTAGCTGGAACTAAAATATATGATAGAAGTACTTAAAAACTGAAGAAAAATCAGAAACATTTTAGGATCCTTGTATTGAGTGGGAGAAAGAAAAACTGTAACTGTAGACTTTGTTGGTGATTATTTTAAAAATATAAGGGTATTCATTAATAAAACTAGTATGTACAACTTTTAAGCCCACTAAATGGAGGAAAAGAGACTAAGAAAACTTGATCAATAAAAGGGAAAGAGAGGGGCACCTGGGTGTCTCAGTGGGTTAAAGCCTCTGCCTTAGGCTCAGGTCGTGATCTCAGGGTCCTGGGATCGAGCCCCACATCAGGCTCCCTGCTCAGCAGGGAGCCTGCTTCCTCCTCTCTCTCTCTCTGCCTCTCTGCCTGCTTGTGATATCTGTCTGTCAAATAAATAAACAAAATCTTTTTTAAAAAAGGGGGTGAGAGAAAGAACAAAAAGAAACACATGGTAAGTTAAAAGCATAAAGATAAAGTCCTAATATTTCAGTAATCACAGTAAATGATTGTAGACTTTTCAAATGAAAAACTAATACAAAATGCAGCCACATGTTATTTATAACAGACACATCTAAAGCACAATGTCTCTGAAAGATTGAAAGAGGTTAGAAAAAGAAAGAATGATGACCCTAATAATCTTTATGCATCTAACATAACCCAAATTTACATGGCAAAAAAATATGCAATTACCACACCTTCAATAATCATATAACCTCTGTCTTATATAAATTATTCTAATATTCAAGGAAAACTCCCAAAGTATTTTTATGAAGCTAACATAAATCTTAACTTCAAAATTAAATTAAATATGTATTATAAACAATAGAGGTCATTGTTGCAAATGAATATAGATACAAAAATCTCAAAAATGGGGCACCAGGGTGCCTCATTCATTTAATTTATTCATTGTCCAACTCTTGATTTCAGCTCAGGGTATGATCTCAGGGTTGTGGGATCGAGCCCCATATCAGGCTCCATGCTTGGAGGGGAGTCTGCTCGAGATTCTCTCTCCCAACCCCCAACCCCCACAAACGAGCAAGCTCTCTTAAAAAAAACAAACAAAAAAAAAACTCAAAAATGTTAGATACTGAGTTTTAAGAAGCTGTTTTCTAATGTCTTAGAGTTTCTTTAAAATAATACAAGTAACCCATTATACTCCACTGCCAAAATGCAAAATCCTATATACTTGTGAAATATTTGAAGCCTTGCTTCCCTTAAACTTCATGAACATGAAAATGATACTTGTGTTTTCTTCATTCAACATTATCTGGAGGTCCAGTTCATAAATAATGACTCATTTGCTGTGAGACCTTAAAAAAGTTACTTATTTTGGGTCCTAAGTTTCTGGTCTGTTAAATGAGTGTGGTTATAATACCTACCTAGGAACATGGAATATAGGTGATCTAGCTGAGTTACCTGAGCCAAATCCAGCCTAGATCAGCCATCTCTGAGTCCCACAGACTCATGCCGTAAATGCCTGTTGTTTTAAACCCTGATTTTTGCAGTTGTTTGTTTTGCAATAAAAACAAACTAAAATACCTGGCAAAGTTAAAAATTAAATGTTGACAAGTATATGGAGGAAAAACAGTAACTCTCTCCATTGCTGTCAATGGAAAAGTAAATTAATACAATCCCTTTGGGGAACAATATGGCAATAGTTAATTGTAAAGTTAAAATTACCCATATCCTATTAACAGGGATCAGAAATTCCACTTCTAAATATATATGCTAGAGAAATACACCTATAGGTTAAGAGTCATCTAAAAGATGTTTATTACAGAATTCTTTTTTTTAAGATTTTATTATTTATTAGAGAGAGAGCAAGAGAGCACAAGCAGTGGGGGGAGAGGCAGAGGGAGAAGAAACAGACTCCCTGCTGAGCAGGAACCCCCCCCCCAATGTGGAACTCGATCCCAGGACCCTAGGATCATGACCTGAGCTAAAGTCAGAGACTTAACCAACTAAGCCACCCAGGTGCCCTACTATAGCATTCTAATAGTAAAAACTGGAAATAGCCTAAATGTCTATCAATAAGGAAAATTAATGGATAAATTATATATTAGTCATACAATGTGTAGCGGGTTGATTTGTGCCCTCCAAAAATTCATATCCATACATAAATGCAGGATATGCTCTTATTTGGAGACAGAGCAAACAGGGTTAAGATATGTTCATACTGGACCCAGATGGACCCTCAATCCAAAAATGAGTATCACTGTAAAAACAGAAGACTCACAGAAACACCCAGGGAAGAAGTCCATGTGGTGACACATCAGAGATTGAAGTGATGCAACAACAGACCAAGGAAGACCAAAGATTGATGGTAGCCACCAGAAGCTAGGAGGGAGGCATGGAATAGATTCTCCTTCAGAACTTCCAAAAGGAACCTCCTTGATAACACCTTGATTTTGGACTCTAGTTTCCTCTTGTGTGAGCTACCCAGTAGGTGGTAATATTTTATGGGAGCCCGAGGAATTAATACACAATGAATACTACATACCAGTTAGAAGTATTTAACTACAAATATATATTCATAGTTACTTTAACTTTACTACTTAATTACTTTATATGGGTAAATCTTAAAATCAAATATCAAATAACAATGTGGAATCAATGTCAAATGTGGAAACAGTATATAGCATGATAACATTTATATAACCTCAAGGCAGGTGTGCCTGGGTGGTTCAGTCAGTTAAGTATCCAACTCTTGATTTCAGCTCAGGTCATGATCTCAAGGGTGTGAGATGGAGCCCTGTGTTGGCATGAAGCCCACTTAAGATTCTCTTTCTCCTCCCTCTGCTGCTCTCTCCTTCTCTAAAAATTATAATACACACACACACACACACACACATACATATGTATATACATATATATATATGTATATATGTAATTTGTATATAACCTCAAGGCAGACATGGAGGTAGGGAGGAGACTATGATCTCTAGTAAGTGGTACTGACTAGACAACTAACTTTGATCTCCATTATATAAATGAATGAGGTACACTGAAAGCTATGTAACATTGTTGAGAGAAATTAAAGACGACATGAATAAATGGAAAGGCATCTGATGTTCATGGAGGAAATCCTTAATATTGTTAGATGTGAATACTACCAAAAAGTGATCTCCAGATTCAGTGCAGTCCTCATCAGAATGGAATCTCAAGGACTGCCCCCAAATAACCAGATAATCTTGAAAAGGAAGAACTAAAATTGGAGGACTCACATTTCCTGATTTCAAAACTGACTATAAGACTACAGTAATCTAAAATGGGCAAAAGACATGAACAGACATTTCTCCAAAGACGACATCCATATGGCCAACAGACACATGAGACAGTGCTCAACATCACTCGGCATCAGGGAAATACAAATCAAAACCACAGTGAGATACCACCTCACACCAGTCAGAATGGCTAAAATTAACAAGTCAGGAAATGACAGATGTTGGCGAGGATGCAAAGAAAAGGGAACCCTCCTACACTGTTGGTGGAAATGCAAGCTGGTGCAGCCACTCTGGAAAACAGTATGGAGGTTCCTCAAAAAGTTGAAAATACAGCTACCCTATGACCCAGCAATCGCACTACTAGGTATTTACTCTAAAGATACAAATGTAGTGATCCTCAGAGGCACATGCACCTGAATGTTTATAGCAGCAATGTCCACAATAGCCAAACTATGGAAAGACCCTAGATGTCCATCAACAGATGAATGGATAAAGATGTGGTATATATGGAATACTATGCAGCCATCAAAAGAAACGAAACTTGCCATTTGCAACGACGTGAATGGAACTAGAGGGTATTATGCTAGGCGAAATAAGTCAGTGAGAGAAAGACATATCATATGATCTCTCTGATATGAGGAACTTGAGAGACAGGGTGGGGGATCGTGGGGGATAGGGAGGGAAAAAATGAAACAAGATGGGATCGGGAAGGAGACAAACCATAAGAGACTCAATCTCACAAAACAAACTGAGGGTTACTGGGGGGTGGGAGGGTAGGAATATGATTGATGGGTTATGGACATTGGGGAGGGTTTGTGCTATGGTGAGTGCTGTGAAAGGTGTAAACCTGTTGATTCACAGACCTGTACCCCTGGGGCAAATAATAATAATAAAAGAAAATGCTAAAAAAAAAAAAGACTACAGTAATCAAAATAGTGTGGTATTGGTATAAAGACCGACATATAGACAAAGGAATAGAGAACCTAGAGGTATCCCTCACATATATGCTCAAATTATTTCTGTAAAGGTACCAGGACCATTCAATGGGGGAAAGGCTAGTCTTTTTTCACAAATAGTGTTGGGAAGAGTGGATATCCACATGCAAAAGAGTGAAGTTGGACCCTTGCTTTACACCATATCCAAAAATTAATTCTAAATGGATCAAAGACCTAAACCTCAGAGCTAAAACAATAAAATTCTTAGAAAAAAGAGGGGAAAGCTTCAGGACATTAAATTTGGCAAGATTACTTAGCTATGACAACAAAAACACAGCAACTAAAGAAAACATTAGATAAGTAGACTTCATCAAAATTAAAAACTTCAGTATATTAAAGGACACTGTCAAGAGAGTGAAAATGGAACAGGTGGGAGAAAATATTTGCAAATCATACCTCATAAGAGATTAATTTTCAGAATGTATAAATAACTACAACTCAACAAAAAACAATCCAATTCAAAGATGGACAAAGACCTTGAATAGATAACTCTCCAGAGAAGATATATTAATGGCCAATAAGCACATGAAAGGTGCTCAACATCATTAATCATTAGGTAAATACAAATCAAATACAATGAGATACCACTGCACACACACTAGGATTTGTATAACACTTTTTAAAAAGGTACTCAAGCAAACACATGTACACACATGTTCATAGCAGCACAGTTCACAATAGCTAAAAGGTGGAAACAGCCCAATGTCCATCAATAGATTAATGGATAAACAAATGTGGTAAATACATACAATGGAATATTATTCAGCCATAAAAAAAGGACTGATAGGTGTACAGTTACAAAATTTTATTTTCTAGGGCCGTAATATAAGTCCTTAATCAATGACCTCATTTCGTGTATTCAAATATATGTCCTCCAGCCTGTAATGACAAATCTTTCCTATGGTTTGAGACATTAGTACTCTTTTTCAGGGCATGTTATGTGCCTATAATATCATTTGTGGAACTCTAACACTTTAGCTACATTAAGCATTGAGAACAAAGCCTGTTTGAAACCCTTGTCTCAAATGTTCCCTCTTCGAACAACATTCTCTTCTTGCCTAGAAGAATTCTCTTCTTGCTTAGCCTAGGTTTGGTATGGGGCTGTGCCACGTGCTCTTAATACTGCCACCCTTTTTGAATGGAAGTTTTACTAATCCCTTAGAAAAGCAAGTGAGCTTAGTCTGCTTGGCTGTACACGAGAACTGTTCAGTGGCAAATTACTGCCCCTCTCACAATGGCCAGAATCTTTCTGTTTCTTTCCATCATTCATTCTGCTAGGCAGCCAGCCAGCCAATCAGATAGTCATTCTTTCAACATAATTATTATAAGCCTGCTGGCATGGTAAAGTATACTAAGATAATGAAGGAATTTCTCCCCATGTTTTCACCTATTGATATATTTATCATATCCCATTTTCACTCTCAAGTACTGAAAACACATGAAGGAGTAATAAAGCACTTTATATATTATTACTGTTGTTCAAACTAAAAATCTGTTGACTGATACTGGGTTTTTTGGGGTTTTTTTAAGATTTTATTTATTTAACGGAGAGAGAGAGACCACAAGCAGGCAAACAGGCAGGCAGAGAGAGAGAAGGAAGCAGGCTTCCCGCCAAGCAGGGAGCCCGATGCGGGGCTCGATCCCAGGACCCTGAGACCGTGATCTGAGCCGAAGGCAGAGGCTTTAGCCCACTGAGCCACCCAGGCGCCCTTCGGTTTTTTGGGGGGTTTTTTTTTGGTTCTTTTTTTTTTGACTGATACTGTTTATATGTAAGTGGAAAATATATCAAAAGTCATAACTTTTTTTAAAGATTTTATTTTTTTATTTGAGAGAGAGAGACAGTACAAGCAGGGGGAGTACCAGGCAGAGTGAGAGGGAGAAGCAGGCTCCCCACCGAGCAAGGAACCCAATGAAGGGCTCAATCCCAGGACCCTGAGATCATGACCTGAGCCAAAGGCAGACGATTCACTGACTGAGCCACCCAGGTGCCCCTGAAAGCCATAAATTTTTAAGACTAAATAAGGAAGGAAGAAAATATAATGATAGTTGAGTAGCTTTCCTTGAGAATGAGGAAAATAAACAACAGTGAGAGAAAGGGGAAAAAACACCCTAAACTTCCCTGTATAAAAATGCAATTAGGTGTATGGTGACACACAGGGGTATTATGGAAGGTATGATAGTGGTTTTTATACTTTTCACATCCACTTCTCCCATCCTAGGAGTCATCTTACAGATGTGTAGCACTGGTCATAAGGAAGTCTGAATAAAACATGAAAATTTACTACCCTTACAAAGAAGTAGTTTGTAAGTGCACATTTCTTCTACGTTTTTGTTTTCACCTAAACAGTTTCTAATAGGTTGTTTGTGGTTTTCTAGATTTAAGTTCAAGTCTCCGAATTTGCAGAGATTAGAAAAGACCTAAATAGCACCTTTTTTTTAATCATGATTTTATAAATTACTCCTCTTTACTATGTTTTTCCTAGCTATATTCTTGTTCCTATCCCTTTTCCGTAAATTTCACAGGCCTTTCCTTATTAACGGTTAATACTTGACACTACCATATGGTATTCTTTACATCAATTCATCAAATGTTTTCTGAGCACCTACTATGTTTCTAGGACTTTATTATCTGATAACAAAAGGAAATTATGATATTTACATACCTCATCTATAGAATTTACAAGTCTTATCATGACTGTGATGCTGCTTAAAATTATAATCCTGCTTTAAGTTTGTAGAAATATTGAAAAGGTTAAGCAATTTGGCTTGATATATATTTAAGATATTCCATGATATAATATATATGCCCATTGTCAGTGACATCCTAACACTTACATTGGTAACTTATAAACCTGACAGTGGGTTGCTGGGCAACAGTGAGAAACTTCAGGTCTTAACCTGGGTCTGCCACTAATTGTCCAGTGAACCTGAGGAAGCTTTTTCAACTTCCGAAGGCTTCAGTTTCTTCTATCTTAAATTGTCTCTGTGATCCTTCTAATTCTATAAATCTTATTAAATATTACAGCATATACACCAATTGAAATGTGGCTTTTCTATGAGAATATAACTACTAAAATTGCCCCCTCCACCATGCTTTAAAAAGCTAATTAGATTCCAGTGTCCATATGTAATACTTACTGAATACTGTGACTTTGACAAATACTGGATGGACCATAGTCAAATAGAATGGAAAGAATACTGCGGATTTCTCATTTCCCCTGTACCATTTACAATCATAAATCCTAATTTTTTTAAATCCCTTCAATTTCTTTTTATTTTTTCCCAAATAGGATGATATGGGAAATTTTCTACTGGAGACAAAATACCTGTTCCCTTGAGGTTACATTTAACTTCAAAAGCTGTAAATACTTGGCACCTGGGTGGCTCAGTGGGTTAAAGCCTCTGCTTTCGGCTCAGGTCATGATCTCAGGGTCCTGGGATCGAGGCCCGCATCAGGCTCCCTGCTCAGCGGGGAGCCTGCTTCCCCCCCCCCTCTGCCTGCCTCTCTGCCTCCTTATGATCTCTCTCCCTCTGTGAAATAAATAAATAAAATCTTAAAAAAAAAAAAGGCTGTAAATACATAAATAAAAATATTCCCTGAGACATGAAAATGTATCTTTGGTAGACTTCTTCTGACTAAGAGATCTACATTTTGAGCCTCACTAATCTTGAGAGAAATATGTAATTATTGTTACTTCCCAGTTGTGTATGTTATTCACTTCTAATAATACATCTAAAAGTTATTCTTCTCCCTCTAAGGGGGCCTGATAGACTTCCCACCTATTTCTCCTACAGCTTCTTCTACTTTTTCCCCACAATACTCATTCACAAATTACTCACTGACTTTATAATGTGCTACAGTCATTGAGAATATGTAAATGAAAGGCATGGTCCCAGAACTTTTAAGAGATTATCATACAGTTATGTAAAGAGACCATCATAATACAGTGATTTTTGTAAAAGTATATTAATGGTATATACCTCAGTATCCTAGGAGTTAGAAAGGCTTCACTGGAGGAACTTACTCCGTCCTTTTTTAAAGATTTTATTAATCCATTTGACAGAGAGAGAGACAGTGAGAGAGGGAACATAAGCAGGGGGAATCTAAGAGGGCGAAGCAGGCCTCTTACCAAACGGGAGCCCGATGTGGGGCTCAATCCCAGGACTATGGGATCATGACCTGAGCCAAAGGCAGCCGCTTAACCACTGAGCCACCCAGGCGCCCCCTCCTTTTTTTTTTTAATTGAAATACTGTTGGCATACAGTATTAGTTTCGGATATACCATATAGTGATTTTACATTTGTATATATGAAATGCTCACCACAATAAGTGTAGTTACCTTTTGTTACCATACAAAGTTATTACAGTATAATTGACTATATTCCCTATGCTGTATTTTCATCCTTATGACTTATTTTATACCTCAAAGTTTGTACTTCTTAAACTCTTTCAATATTTTGCCCATACCCCCCACTGGCAATCATCAGTTTGTATTTAGGAGCCTGTTTCTGGTTTTTCAGTTGTTTTGTTTTTGATTCAGATCGTATACCATTTATCTTTTACTGTCTGACTTACTTCACTGAGCATAATACCCTCAAGGTCCTTAAATGTTGTTGCAAATGGCAATATTTCTTTTTTATGTCTGAGTAATATTTCATTGTAGATATATATACCATATCTTTACCCATCATCTATTAATGGACACTTGGATTACTTCTACTTTTTCTAGTTCCTTTAGGTTTGTAAGGCTAGATTATTTGAGACGGAAGTAGGCAGGTATCACTATAAACTTCCCTTTTAAACTGCTTTTGCTATGTCCCAAAGATTTTGAACCATTGTGTTCCCATTTTCATTTGTCTCAGAGTATTGTTTGATTTCTTCTTTAATTTCTTCATTGACCCTTTGGTTGTTTAGTAACATGTTGTTTAGTCCCCACATGTTTTGTGTTTTTTCCAATTTTTTTTCTTGTAATTGATTTCTAGTTTCATACTGTTGTGTTTAGACAAAATGATTGATGATTTCAATCTTCTTAAATTTATTAGGACTTATTTTGTGGCCTACCACCATGTGATTTATCCTGGAGAATATTTCATATGCATTTGAAAAGAATGTGTATTCTGCTGTTTTTGGATGGAGTGTCCTGTATATATCTATTAAGGCCATCTAGTCTAATTTGTCATTCAGAGCCACTGTTTCCTTATTGGTTTTCTGTCTGGATGATCTATCCATTGATGTAAGGAGGGTGTTAAAGTCCTCTACTATTACTGTATTACTGTCAGTTTCTCCCTTTATGTCTGTTCATATTTGCTGTATATATTTATGCTTCCATTTGTGTTCCTATGCTGTGCTTCTAGCACAGATTTACAATTGTTTTACCCTCTTGTTGGATTGATCCTTTATTATTATGTAATGCCTTTCTTTGTCTCGTTACAGTCTTTGTTTTACAAAGTTTATTTTGTCTGATATAAATATTGCTACCCCCGCATTTTTTTCATTCTCGTTTGCATGGTATGTGTTTTTTCAACCCTTCACTGTAAGTCTATAAATGTCTTTAGGTCTCTGCCCCTCCTACCCTTCTTGATGTAGCTTTTTCTTTATATCTTCAGCCGTGGGAGAGCTGTTCTGCTAATCTTCAGGTCATTTTCAGAGTGAGTTGCACTATATTGAGTTGCAGCTTTGATGTGTCTGTGGGAGGAGGTGAGCTCAGGTTTCTTCTCTTCTGCCATCTTCCTGAGCTCCAAAGGCAGTAGAATCCTGTTCAGTTCTTACATATGCTGATTTTTAATCCAGAGCTTGCAAGTGATTTTGGAGACTGAGAAGTCCCATGATCTGCTGTCTGCAAGGTAGATACCCAGAAAGGCTTGTAGTGTAGTTTGAAGGCTGTCTTTGGTGAGGAGGACCAGAGCGTGATGGTATAGATTCCAGTCCAAGTCTGAAGGTTTGAGAATCAGGAGTGCTTAAGAGGTTTTCCAATGAGGACAGACTGGATGGGCCTCTTGGTGGAAACTTATTCTTAATAGAGGAGGAGTTAGGTAGACCATGCAAAATAGTGCATCCTGGGCAGAAGGAAAATACTCAAAAAGGCACAGAGATAAGTAACAGCTTGATTGTTCAGCCAGTAGTTTTGGGTAGCTGAGGCATAAAGTATGAGGCAGTGATTAAGACGAAATAAAACTGGAGAGGAAGGCAAGGACCAGATGCCAAGTCTTTAGATGTCATGCATAGGAACATGAATTTTTTTTCCTATAGGAAATGGGGAACACTGGCAGATTTTTCATAGTGGATCAAATTTGTAAGCTCTTAGACAATTTATATAATATCTCAGTGCTCTGTGATATTTTCATAGATTGTTGAGTATAAAATGATTAAATACATGTGATGCACTTACAGATGCTTATTATGTACCTGGCACTGTCAGGGCAGCCTAATCCCTGAATTCTTGAGCCTTATGTCTCAAAATCTTACTTACCCAGTACTTACCCAGTACTGAACCCACCCATTGTCGTTTTAATTTACATTTCTCTGGTAGCTAATGATATTGAATTTATTTTCATATGCTTACTGGACATTTGTATATCTTCTTTGGGAAAATATCTATTAAGATATTTTTCCCACTTGCCTAATTAAGGGTTATTTGCCTTTTTTATTGTTGAGTAAGAGTTCTTTGTCTGCTGAATACCAGACCCTTATCCAGTATATATCTAGAATATATGCTTGACATCAAGGAAATGCAAACCAGTGAGATATCACTTTACACCCAGTAAGTTGGCCATAATAAAAAAGACAGATAATAAAAAATCTTGGCAAAGACATGGAGAACTCTTGTGAATGGCTGGTGAGATGTAAAATGGTGCAACTGCTTTGGAAAGCAGGCTAGCAGTTCCTCAAAAAGTTAAACAAAGAGTTACCATATCATTTAGCAATCCCATACTTCACTATCTAATCAAGGGAATGAAACATGTCTACACAAAAGCTTATACGTGACATGTCTATAGTATTATTCATAATATTATTCATAATAGTCAAAAAGTGGAAACAATCCAAATGTCCATCAGGTGATGACTGGATGAACAAAATGTGGTATATCCATACACTGAAATATTATTTGGCAATGAAAAGGAATTATACTGATACATACTATAGCGGGAACCTTGAAAACATTATCTTAAGAAAAAGACCACACACAGGGTGCCTGGGTGGCTCAGTGGGTTAAAGCCTCTGCCTTTGGCTCAGGTCATGGTCTGGGGTCCTGGGATCAAGCCCCACTTTGGGCTCCCTGCTCAGCAGGGAACCTGCTTCCTCCTCTCTCTCTGCCTGCCTCTCTACTTACTTGTAATCTCTGTCAAATAAATAAAGTCTTAAAAAAAAAAAAAGAACCACACG
The DNA here is from genome assembly GCA_002007465.1 of Ailurus styani. Lineage (NCBI taxonomy): Eukaryota > Metazoa > Chordata > Mammalia > Carnivora > Ailuridae > Ailurus > Ailurus styani. The sequence goes on along the minus strand of LNAC01000396.1, from coordinate 350,942 downwards.
CACTGTATGATTCCATTTACATGAACTACCCAGAATAGGGAAAATTTTAGAGACAGAATATACAGTAGTGGTTGTCTAGGGCTGAGGAGGTTGGGGCAAAGGTAAAAGATTTCTTTTGGGGATGAGGAAATGTTTTACATTGATTTTAGTGATCGTTGCACAAATCTGAATATACTAAGAAATACTGAATTAGATACTTTGAATAGGTGAATTTTTAGTATGCTATTTAGATCTTAATGCATTCAATAGTGATTTAATAAATTTATTTTTTACTAAGTGTGGACAAACTATATAACTTTTAAAGGCTACCTCCCAGGTACTAAATATGTGATCTTCTATAATTTTAAATTATGTTAGTAGTAAGTCAACACATTTTTAGAACTTGAATTTCAAAACATGACTGACAAGCTGGCAGACCAATTCATTTCTGCCAAAACTGAAGTAATTTTAACTGCTTTTTCATGAGTTCTTAAAGCCACTGTCATGTTCTAAAAATTTTCTGTTAACATCATGTTAGTCTTGAAATAAGATTTTACTTTATCCTAAATAGTGTAATAGTGATGCATATAACTGACTTTTTATACTTTATTCTTTTGTATTCTAAAAGCAACAGAGTTTCAAGCAGTATTACCGTAATCCTTTAGAAGACATTTTTCTACCTTTCAGCATATAAAAAACAGTAGGAACTAATGACTGCACAAAAATTTTCTAATATAAATTTACCAGTGCTCATTTTCAAGTCTTCCTAAATAATATATATTTTATATTACATATATAACATGTGTCTGTGTGTATATGTAAATGATATAGTAAAAGTTGGGTTTTAGTCATTTATATTTTTGTCCAGAATACTATTTTTTCTTTCATTAGGAACTTTTTTTTTTTTAGTTTTTATTCAGATTCCACTTAGTTAACATACAATGTAATATTAGTTTCAGGTGTAAAATATAATGATTCAGCACTTCCTTACAGCACCTGGTGCTCATCACAAGTAAGCGCCTTAATCCCATCACCTATTTAACCCATCCCCCCCATCCTTCTCCTCTCTGGTAACCATCAGTTTGTTTTCTACGGTTAATAGTCTGTTTCTTGGTTTGCCTCTCTCTCTCTCTTTTCCCTTTGTTTTGTTTCTTAAATTCTACATGAGTACAATCATACGGCATTCGTCTCTGACTGACTTTATTTCACTTAGCATAATACTCTCTAGCTCCATGCATGTTGTTGCAAATGGCAAGATTTCATTCTCCTTTATGGCTGAGTAATATTCTATTACATGTATATACCATGTCTTCCTTATCCGTTCATCATTTGATGGACACTTGAGCTGTTTCCACACAAAAACAGACACATAGATCCATGAAGCATAAAACCCAGAAATGAATCCACAACTATATGGTGACTTAATCTTCAACAAAGCAGGAAAGAACTTCCAGTGGGAAAAAGATAGTCTCTTCAACAAATGGTGTCAGAAAAACTGGACAGCAACATGCTAAAGAATGAAACTAAACCATGTTCTTATACCACACACAAAAATAAACTCAAAATGGATTGAAGGCCTAAATGTGAGACCTGAAACCATAAAAATCCTTGAAGATAGCACAAGCAGAAATTTCTGTGACATCAGACATACGAACATTTTTCTAGATATGTCTCCTGAAACAAGGGAAATAAAAGCAAAAAACTATTGGGACTACATCAAAATAAAAGCTTTTGCACAGTGAAGGAAACAATCAAAACTAAAAGGCAACATATGGAATGGGAGGAGATATTTGCAAATGTCATATCTGATAAAAGGTTAGTATCCAAAATCTATAAAGAACTTATCAAACTCAATACCCCAAAACCAAATAATCTAATTAAAAAATGGGCAGAAGACATGAATAGACATTTTTCCAAAAAAGACATACAGATGACCAACAGACATGAAAAGATGCCCTACATCATTCATCGTCAGGGAAATACAAATCAAAACTATAATGAGAAATCACCTCGCACCTGTCAGAATGGCTAAAATCAACAAAAGAAACAAGTGTTGGCAAGGATGTGGAGAAAGAGGGAACCCTCCTACATTATTGGTGGGAATACAAACTGATACAGCCACTCTGGAAAACAGTATGGAGTTTCCTTGGAAAGTTAAAAATAGAACTACCCTACGATCTAGTTATTGCACTAGTAATTTTCCTAAATAATACACAATTACTAATTCAAAGGGATACACAAATCCCAATGTTCATAGCAGCATTATCATTAGAAACTGTTAATCCTAATTTGGTTCCTGTGTTGACTTCCTAGAAGGCCTTAAAAAAATCATAATATCCCTTTTTGTCAGTTTCCTAATCTTAAAGGTGATGACAGTATTATTATTTTAGGAAAAGCAAGACAAGATATAACTTCCGTAGAACAACAGATGTGACTAAAAAGAAAATGGGGGAGGGGAAAGGGGAACAAACACTGGAAGTCATGATTTAGATCCTTTGCCTGCGTGATCAGACAGAATATACAGCATTATTCTGCAAGCGGGGATAAAGATTTAAATAGATGGAACATTTCTTTGTAATTTAAAATAGGGCATGTGTGTGTGTTAAAGATTTTATTTATTTGAGACAGAAAGACAGAGATAGCAAGAGAGAGTAGGAGCAGGGAAGAGAGGGAGCATACTCCCTGCTCAGCAAGGAGCCCAATGTGGGGCTCAGTCCCAGGACTCTGGGATCATGACCTGAGCCAGAGGCAGATGCTTAACCAACTGAGCCACCCACGTACCCCTAAAATACTTTTAATGAAAAAAAAATTGTGATATGCTACATTTTAAATTTATCTGTATTAATGGAAATTATATGGCATACAGTAGACAAGTAAACTGTTGTAACAGACAGAGGGTCTTGAATTAGATGCAGCCAATTGCTCTTTTTTTTTTAAGATTTTATTTATTTATTTGACAGAAAGAGAGATTACAAGTAGGCAGAGAGGCTCGCAGAGAGGAGGAAGCAATCCCAGGACCTTGAGATCATGACCTGAGCTGAAGGCAGAGGCTTTAACCCACTGAGCCATCCAGGCACCCCAGCCGCCCCAGCCAATTGCTTTTTGAAAATGGTATCAAGGCAATTCAGATGGGCAAAGAATAGTCTTCAACAGATGCTATTGAAACAACTGAATACCCATGTGAAATAGTCAATGAACATAGCCCTAGCTCATCCTGATAGGCACAGATATCCTAGAAAGGACACTCAAATTACTAACCATAAAAGAAAAATATTAATATATTGTACTTCCTGAAAATTAAAAAACTTATGCATTTTAAGAAAATGAAAAGGCATAGATTGTCAACAACTGTGAAGGGTCTACAGTTTCGCCCTTTTTGTAGACTAACAAGTTAGCCTACCACAGTTTCAAGGATACTAGTGGAAGACATAAGATCAGAGATAAAGGACAGTTTATTACTGTAGCAGTAGCCAAAATACCAACATTTTTATGCCAATTCCACAATAGGTATTGCAGGATGTATTATCGATTGTACAGTTTCTGCCTTTACCCACAGGAAATTGTGGCAATTTGGTCATCAGTAACAACCCTGGAGTTGAGATTGACTTGAATGCCTTCCACCACAATGGTAGGTAATGTCATTGGTCAGTTCAGATAGTCAGGAACAAATTTCATACTACCTTTTAAAATTGGAGGATTCCCACTGTAGGGATAACCCCATCATAGAGCACATAAATAACAAGCCAGTTATCCCTCTGGGTAACCAAGGGTAGTCTTATTTTGGAGACTCAGTCATCTGCGGGCTACATAACATACTGGTGGTGTTTCTTTAAACACTTGAAGTTCTCTTATGACCATTCCCAAGGTGGAAGTCACTGTATTTTTGGGAGGGAAACAAGTTAATGACTTGCTTTCACATCAAGTATAGTCCCATCTTTGTCACCAAAACTGTTAAGAACTATGAAGAGTTGGAGGTTTTACTCTACTTGCAAATGAATAAGCTAATCTGCCATAGATTCATGCTTTTTGAAGACGGAGACTCCTTGATCAGAGACAAAGGACATTGTATTACTCACTGTGAAAATAGTAGCTAGAGTATTAGCATTTTTCTTTTGGTTCCCTAAGGCCCATTCCCACAGGGCAATACAAAGAGGTCCATATGACTGCCTGGACAACCAGTGGATTATACCAGTGGATTATGTTACAGAAGTAGATTATGTTACTATGTTTCCCTAAGTTTAGGGAACCCAAATCTTTTTATAATGCGCAGTAAGCACAGCTGCCCTTTCCTCCACAGGGAGGCAGTATCTTCACTATACTAAACAACAAGAATGCTTGCCCTTTGATCTTGAGGAGAGACGGTCTCCTCCTATCACTAATCTGTTGGACTCCTTGAATGCCCTCACAACTTGGCATTGGCTTTCTCCAGAGCCAAGTGATAGAAGAGAGAGCAAGACAGAAGCTGTGATGTCTTTTATAATCTATCCATGTAAGTCATTCCCACTATATCCAAGAAATCAATTAAAGAAGTATACTAGAAAATTCACAAATATGTGGCAACTAAACAATATGCAGCTGAACAACCAGTGGGTCAAAGAAGAAAATAAAGTATCTTCAAACAAATGAAAATGAAATACAAAATACCAAAACTTATGGGATAAAGCAAAAGCAGTTTTAAAAGGAAAGTTCATAGCAACAAATGCCTGTATTAAGAAACAAGATGGTGCCCGGGTGGCTCAGTCATTAAAGCATCTGTCTTCAGCTCAGGTCATGATCCCAGGGTCCTGGGAATGAGTCTTCCACTGGGCTCCCTGCTCAGTGGGGAGTCTGCTTCTTCCTCCACTCTTCCCCCCTGTTCATGCTGTCTCTCTCTCTCAAAAATGAATAAATATATAGTTTATCTGATATAAGGATTGCCACTCCAGCTTTCTTTTGCTGTCCATTGGCATGGTAAATTGTTTTCCATCCCCTCACTTTAAATCTGGAGGTGTCTTTGCGTGTAAGATGAGTTTCTTGTAGACAGCATATCGATGGGTCTTGTTTTTTTATCCATTCTGATACCCTGTGTCTTTTAGTTGGGGCATTTAGTCCATTTACATTCAGAGTAACTATTGAGAGATATACATTTAGAGCCATTGTATTGCCTGTAAGGTGACTGTTACTGTATATTGTGTTTCTTCCTTTCTGGTCTATGTTTCTTTAAGGTCTCTTTGCTTAGAGGACCCCTTTCAATATTTCCTGTA
>LNAC01000396.1:297401-345493 GCA_002007465.1 Ailurus styani | reverse complement strand
AAAACAAACTGAGGGTTACTGGGGGGTGGGAGGGTAGGGATAGGGTGGATGGGTTATGGACATTGGGGAGGGTTTGTGCTTTGGTGAATGCTGTGAAAGATGTAAGCCTGATGATTCACAGACCTGTACCCCTTGGGCAAATAATAAAAATAAAATTTAAAAAAAAAAAAAAAGAATAAATAAAATCTTAAAAAAAAAAAAAAAGAAACAAGAAAAATGTCAAACAACCTAACTTTATACCTCAAGGAACTAGAAAAAGAAGAAAGCACTGAGTTAGTAGTCAGAAGGAAATAAACATCACTGAATTAAATGAAATAGAAACTAAAAAGAAAATAGAAAAGATCAATGAAACTAAGACCTAGTTCTTTGAGAGACAAAATTGACAAACCTTTAACTGGGCTCACCAAGAAAAAAGAAAGGACTCAAAATCAGAAATGAAACAGGAGACTTTACATCTTATACCACAGAAATATAAAGGGCCATAAGAGACTAGAACAGTTATACACCAACAAATTGGACAGCCTCAAAGAAATGCATGTTCCTAGAAACATACAACTGACAAAGACTGTATCATGAAGAAATAGAAAATATGAGAAAAACTGGCTGGCTCAGTTGTTACAACATGTGACTCTTGATCTTGGGGTTGTGAGTTCAGGCCCCATGTTGGGCATAATTCTTGCTTAAAAAAAAAGAAAGTAAATCTGAACAGACTGATTACTAGAAAGGACATTGAATCAGTCATCAAAAATCTGCCAGCAAGGGCGCCTGGGTGGCTCAGTTGGTTAAGCGACTGCCTTTGGCTCAGGTCATGATCCCAGGGTCCTGGGATGGAGCCCCACATTGGGCTTCTTGCTCAGCAGGGGCCTGCTTCTCCCTCTCCCTCTGCCTGCTACTCTGCGTGCTTGTGCTCTCTCTCTGTGTCAAATAAATAAATTAAAATTATTAAGAAAAAAAAAATCTGCCAACAAACAAAAGGCCAGAACCCAACAGCTTCACTGGTGAATTCTACCAAAAATTCAAAGAGGAATTAATACCAATCCTTCTTAAACTTTTCAAAAAAAAAAAAAAAATACCCTGATACCAAACCAGACAAGGAAGGCACAAGAAAAAAATTACAAGCCAGTTTGCAAGTAACAGCATAAAAGGAGTTAAGTATAACATATAAAGGAGAAATGTTTCCTCTAGAACCCAAAAAGGCCTAAAAGATCTGTGGGTCTGAGAGACTCAATAGCTGTTTCTTGACAGCATCATGAGTAGAGCAGCCCTCTGTTTACCATTTAATTTTCAAGACTTTAACCAAGGTTGCAGGACCCTACACTAAGTGTGAGGCAGTGGCCCATTTTCTTTTTGTGAGCTCCTGAATGAGCAAGTCAAACAAAACTCCTCAGGGGATGAAGTCACCAATGTAATGTCATACCCGTCTTCCTGGAGAAAGCAGGATGTAGTTAAGATCTTGCCCTTAAAGACTGTGTGTGATCACAAGCCTGTTGAGGCTCCCCATGGTAGCTGGGTAAAAGTATATCACACCTTGGAGGTGAGGTAGACTGCAGTCAAGGGGCACCTGGATGACATAGTTGGTTAAGCATCCAGCTTCTGGTTTTAGCTGAGGTCATGATCTCAGGATCATGAGATCAAGCACCATGTCAGGCTCTACTCTTAGCCACCGTGTCTGCTTGGGTTTCCCTCTTCCTCTCTCCCTGTCCCCCCCACCCCCCTGCTTGCTCTCTTTCTAAAATAAATAAGTCTTTAAAAAAAAAAAAAAAAAAGCAAAAACTGAAGAGGCTGTGGAAATAGTCACTAAACAAAACATATTCACCAAATCAATAATGGTAGAATAGGGTGCCTGGGTGGCTCAGTGGGTTAAAGCTTCTGCTTTTGGCTCAGGTCATGATCTCAACGTCCTGGGATCGAGGCCCGCATCGGGCTCTCTGCTCAGCAGGGAGCCTGCTTCATCCTCTCCCTGTCTCTCTGCCTACTTGTAATCTCTCTGTCAAATAAATAAATAAAATCTTTAAAATAAAATAAAATAAAATAATAAAAAAAATAATGGTAGAATATTTACCAGTTGCTGATGGGATAAAGTCAGTAACTGTAATAATATTGACTATTGGGACATTAATGAGGCCCACAGCATGAAGCTTGAGGTAATCCACCATGAGGCACCATTCATTCTTCCCAAGTTTAAGAGCAGGCCAAATTGAGCTGTTAAATGGCAAAGCAGTGGGGATAATCACCCCTTCTCTAAATGTGTCTTGTATAGTGGGTTTCAATCATTTAAAAGGCCATGTTTTAATATACATTGGACCATATTAACTGTTTTAATGGGAGAGGAGGTCCATGGGGTTCCATTTTATCAAGATAATTTGTAAGTGCCAACTACTTAATTTTATTACTCATCCAGTCAGAGAGTCCATGACCACTATGGGATATTTTAGGAGACAGGTACTGCAACCATGAGCAATTTGGCTAGAGTAGTTCCTGTGGTTAAGGTGAGGCATACCTATTTGTCCTCTCGTCATGTTCAGTAGTTCCCTTAATATTATAGGTGGCACTTTTTTAAATTTACTGATATCCTAAGTATGACCATAATTTGAGCCCTTGTAATTTGAGCCGTGAAAGTTTGGCAATTGGTGTATTTCAGCAGATTTTAAATTAATTCAGAATCAGTATTACAGAAGCACAAAGCCAGTCTGTGCATTGTATGAATTCTTTTAGTAAATTTTGGGTTACCAACTGGGCCTAATTGTGGACTTTTGTTTTAGTTTTTTGGTTTCCTCCTTATTGTAGACTGAATTGTGTTTCTGCCCCCACCTTCACACATTGAAACCCTAAGCCCCAAAATAACTATTCTAACATGGGGCCTTTAAGGAGGTAATTAAGATTAAACGAGGTCATAAGAGTGGGGCCCTAATGTGATAGGACTGGTATCCTTATTAGAAGAGGGAGAGAAACCAGGGATCTCTTTCTCTTCCTCCCACAGAGAAAAGGCCAGCTATAAGCCAGGAAGAGAGGTCTCACCAGAAACAACTCTGATGGCACCTTAATCTTGGACTTCTAGCCTCTGGAACCGTGGGAAAATAGATTTCTGTTGTCTAAGCCGCTCAGTCTATGGTATTTTATTATAGCCACCCTAACAAACCAATGTACTCCCTCTGTATCCAGGTTTCTTTTTCTTTTTTCCTGCTAGTGGTGGTGATCACTAGATGTATTTCAAGGAGGTCTTCTCTACACTGCTCATATTTATAAATTTCTTCCTTCAAAGAGACTCAAATCAGTATCATCAGGATTAGGGCTCTTCCCCATGACAGTGGTTGAATGAATGCCTTGGCTATGCCATAGGTATTCCATGGGTGTTTTTGAGGATCAAGATCTTTCTGGGGTCAGAGAAATAGCAGAAGCTACAGAAGAATTTTGTAGGGTCCTACTGAGCCATGTGCCTTTAGAATAAATTGAGTAATTCAACTCAACTCTTCAAATAATGCCTACTGTTCTTCCACACACAAATGATCACCCAATGGGCCTGTGTACTGGAGAAGCTGCAAGTCTAAGCCCCTCTGTAGAATAGGGGCTAATATCTGATTGAGACATATAGCCAGTCAGTCCATCACAGGATGAGTCTTTCCTGACTCTAGTGTCAGTCATGGCTTATGATGGAATCACAACACACAATTCAATGTAAGACATATAAGACAGGTTTGAGCTGTGACACATGACTCAAGGCAATCTAAAGGAGGGCCCAATCCCATACACCTCTCCCTAAACACCAATTATTGAAACTTCCACCTTAAGTTGGTTCAGTTCTATAACAGAGGCTTGGTAGAACTCAGCAAATGTAGCACCAAGCCACAGAGACAGTTAACAAACTGAAGCAAGACAAAAAAGTCCCTCAGCCAGGGGGGAGTGGTCCTTCTCTAGACATCTTGCTTCCAATACCAATTGTGTAGGGACAGGATGGACTTCCTCCACACCCCAAATTTGGCTCAGATAACTAAGACTGATGATGTCACACAAAGAGACACCAAGAGTATACAAAATTCGGTTTATTATATAATAAGGCTCTCTGAGGCAATCAGGGCAGACTTGCCATATTAGCCCAAAATTGCTTGAGAGAACAAGGAAAAGGAGACTGGCTTGGAGTTTTTCATTGTGCTTGAGAGTGGGAGTGGGGTGAGGGTTCTTGTGCACAGGGAGGGGCTTGCAAGTTCTCAGTCTCCTGGGCTTTTCTTAACAGCTTGCCCAGACGCAGGGCACAAGGGGAAGACGAAAGAGTGAGTCTTCAAATCTATCAGCAATCAAACATCATAAAATGGAGTCAGCTCTTTGTTACCATATTAAATTATCATGAATGGATGATTCCAGTACATACTGTTTAGATTAGAATTTGAATAATATAATGTGTGTTTCACTATTTTAAATAAGACTTTGCAAATTTTCTTCATGTAAGATTATATTCTCGGTAAATAGATCACTTTGATCACATTTGTTTATCATTAGTCCCTTCTAAATCCTCACAAAATGAGAATAAAGGAATAAAAAAAGGCATAAACCCTGGAACAAAGAGAATAGAAGAAACAACTGTAGCAGTCAGGGAATGTTAATGAAATTTTACAAGATGGGGAGCAGTAGATAATTACCAGCATCTTAGGCCTTAGCTTTCCCCAGTCTGTCCTTATAGGAGACTAACTCATGTCACATAAGCCCAGAAGAGCTCAGGAATTAAAGGTGTAGGGTAGGACAAGAGGACTGGATAAAAGACTGTGCAAAGAGTAGTTTGACACCTCCCTCCAGATCTTTTCCCCAACCTGAATTTGTTATTTAACAGTGTTCTAAGGAAAGGAATAAAAATGGGCAGGAAAGCTTTATTGAAAAATAGCCTGAAGAACACCAATCTAAGATTTCAATTATGCAAACCTCCAGTAACTACTCCCTCAGTCTTTCTCAGGCAGGGTTTAACGAGAGAATTATGGCCTATTGCTCTATGCATTTATTATGTGTAATGAACTAACTTCTCTCCTATGCTAGTTATGTACCATCCTTGGGGGAGAATTTAAAAAATGTCATTTCAGTAGTTTTCTGTATCTTATGGTTCAGGCGAGGAACCCCAGTTGAGAAAGAGTATCCCCAAACAGTAATTCAAAAATACTGCTTTCCAAGGAAAATTACAGAGATTAGTACTATCATTAGAGACTTGAGAAAGTATTACTCACATATCACAAATTTAATTAGTAACTGATGCCAGGGGGCGCCTGAGTGTGACTCAATTGATAAAGCGTCTGACTCTTAGTTTTGGCTCAGGTCATGATCTTGCGACTGGAGTGAAGCCCCGCATCTGGCTCCATGCTCTGCTCAGAGTCTGCTTGAAATTCTTTTCTCTCCCTCTCCCTCTGTCCTTCCCCTCCCCCTCCTCAAGTATGCACGTGCATGTGCACCTTCTCTTAGATAGGAAAAGAGACAGACCGACAGAATCTTTAAAAAAAAAAGGAGGGGGGGGAGGGAAAAATAATGAAACAAGATGGGATGGGGAAGGAGACAAACCATTAGAGACTCCTAATCTCACAAAACAAACTGAGGGTTACTGGGGGGTGGGAGGGTAGGGATAGGGTGGATGGATTATGGACATTGGGGAGGGTTTGCACTTTGGTAAATGCTGTGAAAGATGTAAGCCTGATGATTCACAGACCTGTACCCCTGGGGCAAAGAAAAAAAAATTAAAAAAAAAATAAAAGAGACAGACCGACACATAGAATCTTTAAAAAAAATAAAGAAAGAAAGAAAGAAAGAAAAATTGATGCCAGTCCCAGCTGTGGTTCTGGATGTGGTCATCTTGGGCCAGCTTTGTCCCTCCCCCTGGAATGAATCTGGACCGCTATCTTACACCACTTACACTTCACTGCCTCCAGCAGCCTCCTTTACACCCCAGGAAGAACTACCGCTGGCCCCAGTCACTATCACCGCAACCATGAGCAGTCACCTGCCACCCCCACCCTCAGCGTTGCAGACACCAAGCCCCACACCACAAGTGGCTTCACATAGCTGGCACCTGCCAACAGGGACAACAAGATCATCGCAAGGAAGGCTGTATGAACAGTAAAATGGTGCAATGTAAGAAACAGGTATGGTTTCATCAACAGGAATGACACCAAGGAAGATGAATTTGTATGCCAGACTACCATAAAAATAACCCCAGGAAGTACCTTCACAATGTAGGAGATAGAGAGACTATGGAGTTTGATGAATGAGAAAAGGTTTCAGAGGCAGTATATGTGACAGGGCCTGGTGGATTGCCAGTGTAAAGCAATGAATATGTGGCAGACCATAACCATTATAGATGCTACCCACGTCACAGGGGTCCTCCACACAACTCCCAGAATTACCAGAATAGTGAGTGTGGAAAAGAAGGGCAGATTGGAGCGTGCTCCTGAAGGCCAGGCCCAACAGTGCTGCCCTCCCACAGGCGAGGGTACCCACGTTACTACATGCAGGGCTCCCATGGGCATGGACCACAGTCTTCCAACCCTCCTGTGCAGGGAGAGGTGATGGAAGGTGCTGACACCCAGAGTGCAGGAAAACAAGGTAGACCAGTGAGACAGAATATGCATCCGATTATACACCACGATTCTGCAGGGGTCCTCCTCACCAAAGACAGCCTAGAGAGGAGGGCAATGTAAAAACTAAGGAAAATCAAGGAGATGAGATCCAAGGTCAGCAGCCACCTCAACGTGGGTACCTCTGCAACTTCAGTTACCGTTGCAGACACCCAGGAAACCCTAAACCACAAGATGGCAAAGAGACAAAAGCAGCCAGTCCACCAGCTAAGAATTCATCCACTCCCTAGGCTGAGCAGGGCAGGGCTGACTAAATGCCAGCTTACCGTTTCTATACCATCATCCAGTGTAGTCCAACAAGAAGAAATGAATAAGAAATTCTAGCAATAAGAAATGACCAAAGTTTGGAGCTGAAGACCTTAAGTGCTTGCTTTTTACCCATTGATCAGATAAATAGAACTATCTGAAGTATCCATGCACCACGGGGTTTTATTATTTTTACCTAGAGATGTCTCTTTTTGGTAATGACAAAGTCTTTAAAAAAAAAAAAAAAGCCTGGTTTTTCTCTATGCACCTTTAAAGATTTTTAAATTGTTTCATTTCTGGTCAAGTTGAGATTTTTAAGAACCTCATTTTTAATTTGTAATAAAAGTTTACGATTTGATTTTAAAAAGTCAGAAATGGCAAGCACCAGTTAATAAAGTTCTTATATAATTAAAAAAATTGGACCTCAGACTTGAAATCTTAAAAATCCTAGAGGAGTAAAAGGCAGTCATCTTTTTGACAAAGATCTTAGCGATGACTTTCTGGATCTGACACCAAAAGGAAAGACAACAAAAGCAAAAACAAGTAGAACTATGTCAAACTAAAAGGCTTCTGCACAGCAAAGGAAACCATCAACAAAATGAAAATGCAGTGCACTGACTGAGAGAAAATATTTGCAAATTCTATATCTGGTAAGGGGTTACTATCCAAAACATTAAAGAACTCAGTACAACTCAATAGCAGAAAAACAATCTGATTTTAAAAATGGGCAGAGATCTAAATAGATATTTTTCCAAAGAAGACATACAGATGGCCAACAGATACATGAAAAGATGCCCAAGATCACTAATCATCAGGGAAGTGCAAGTCAAAACCACAATGAGATATCACCTCACACTTGTTAGAATGGCTAGTATCAAAAGGACAAGGAAAAAAAAAGTGTTGGCAAGGATGTGGAAGAAAAGGTAACTTTGTGCACACTGTTGGTGGGACGGTAAATTGGTGCAGTCACTATGGAAAACAGTATGGAGATTCCTCAAGAAATTAAAAATAGAACTACCATATGACCCAGCAATCCCATTTCTGGGTACTTATCTGAAGGAAACTGAAAATACTAACTCTAAAAGCTACATACACCTCCATGTTTCCTGCGGCATTATTTACAGTAGCTAAGATATGGAAACAATCTTAAGTGTTCATTGACAGAGGAAAGGATAAAGAAAATATGCTGTGTATATGTATTATGTATATAAATATACATAAAATATACATATAAATAAATAAATATATAGTGTGTGTGTGTTTGTGTGTGTACACACACAATTATTCAACCAATAAAAAAAGAAGAAATTCTTGCCATTTGTGACAACACGGATGGACCTTGAGGGCATTATGCTGAGTGCAATAAGTCAGAGTAAGGCAAATACCATATGATCTCATTTATATTGGAATCCAAAAACAAACAAAAAACCATGCTCATAGATACAGGGAACAGATTGATAGTTGCTAGAAGGGGAGGATAGGGAGTACGTGAAATGGATGGAGGAGTTCAAAAGGTACAAACTTTTAGTTATGAAATAAGTCATGGGATGTAATTTATAGCATGACAACTGTAGTTAATACCGTATTGCATATTTGAAAGTTGATAAGAATAAATCTTAAAAGTTCTTATCAGATACCACCTCAAACTTGTCAGAATGGGTAAGATTAACAACACAAGAAACAACAGGTGTTAGCAAGGATGTGGAGAAAGGAGAACCCTCTCGCACTTTTGGTGAGAATGAGAACTGGTTGAAGCCACTCTGGAAAACAGTATGGAGATTCCTCAAAAAGTTAATAGAACTACTCTATGATCTGGCAATTATACTCACTATCAGGTATTTACCCAAAGGATACAAAAATACTGATTTAAATGCACCCCAGTGTTTATAGCAGCATTATCAATAATACCCGAACTTTGGAGAGAGCCCAAATAATCCATAAGAAGATGTGGTATAAGGATGTTTTGGTGGCTTAGTTGGTTGAGCATCTGCCTTCTGCTGGGCTCACGATCCCAGGATCTTGGGATTGAGTCCCACATCAGCCTCCTTGCTCGTCAGGGAGCCTGCTTCTCCCTCTGCCTGCTGCTCCCCCTACTTGTGCTCTCTGACAAATAAAATCTTTAAAGAAGAAAAAAAGTGTGGGGAGAAAGATGTATATTGAGGCACCTGGGTGGCTCAGTTGGTTAAGCATCTGTCTTCAGCTCAGGTGATAATCCCAGGGTCCTGGGATAGAGCCCTGAGTTGGGCTCCCTGCTCAGCAGGGAGTCTGCTTCTCCCTCTCCCGCTATTTGTGCTCTCTTGCTCACTCTCTCTAAATAAATCTTTAAAATTTTTTTTAAGGGTNTGCTTCTCCCTCTCCCGCTATTTGTGCTCTCTTGCTCACTCTCTCTAAATAAATCTTTAAAAATTTTTTTAAGGGTGTGTGTGTGTGTGTGTGTACATATACACACACAATGGCATACTACTCAGCCATCAAAAAGAATGAAATCTTACCACTTGCAAGGAGGTGCCTGGAGCTAGAGTGTATTATGCTAAGCGAAGTAAGTCAGAGAAAGACAAATAAATGATTTCACTCATATGTGGAATTTAAGAAACAAAACAGATGAACATATGGGAGGGGAAAAGAAAAGGGAAACAAACCATAAAAGGGACTCTTAAGGATAGAGAACTGAGGGGTGATGGAGGGAGGTGAGTGGGGAATGCACTAGATGGGGGGTGGGTATTAAAGCAGGCACTTGTTATGATTAGCACTGATTGTTGTATGTAAGTGAAGAATCACTGAATTCTACTCCTGAAACAGTGTTGCACAGTATGTTAACTAAATAGAATTTAATTTTTTTTAAAAGTTCTCATCACAAGGAAATAAAATCACTATATATGGTGACATGTTAACTAGACTTAGGTTATCATTTCTTAATACAGTTGACTTGAACAGCGTGGCACTTAGGGGTGCCAATCCACTCCCCCACCTTGTGCTCAGTTGAAAACCTCCTGATAACTTTTGACTCCCCCAAAACTACCAATAGCCTACTATTGCCCAGAAGCCTGATAATATAAACAGCCAATTAACACATATTTTGGGGGCACCTGGGTGGCTCAGTAAGTTGGGTGTCTGCCTTCGGCTCAGGTCATGATTCTGGGGTCCTGGGACTGAGCCCTGCATTGGGCTCTCCGCTCAGCAGGGAGCCTGCTTCTCCCTCTCCCTCTGCCTGACACTCCCCCTGCTTGTGTTCTTTCTCACTCTGTCAAATAAATTTAAAAAGTCTTTTTAAAAAAACATTTTGTATATATTATATATTCTTACAATAAAATAGAGAACAAATGTTATTAAAATCATTTACAGTAAAGTATTTTTTAAAAATCTGTGTAGGTGGACTCATGCAGTTCAAATCCATGTTCAAGCAAGGGTCAACTATATATACAAATATCAAATCATTATGTTGTACATCTGAAACTTATGTAATGTTGTATGTAATTATACCTCAATTGGAAAAAAAAAAAAAAAAACCTCCAGAGATGCCTGGGTGGCTCAGATACCTGAAGTGTCTGCCTTCGTTTCAGGTCATGATCTCAGGGTAGTGAGATCAAATCTCCACATCGGGCTCCCTGCTCAGTGGGGAATCTGCTTAGTTTCTCTCCCTCTCCCTCTGATCCTTCCTCTCCCCCCACCTCCAGCCCACACCATGCTCACACTCACTAATAAATGTTTAAAAAAAAAATCCCTCCAGTAGCTTTATGTGTCATGCAGAATAAAGGAGTCAGCATCCTTGCAATGGCCTCGAAGTCCTTATGTGATTTTACCTTCTTACCTCCCTGGCTTCATCTCCTCTCCCTGCCCTCCTTTGCTGCAGCCACCCTGGTCATCTCATTATAGCTCAGACATTCTAGACATACTCCCACCTCAAGCCTGTTACAATATACTCTTTCCTATCTCAGAGTAATCTTGCTGTATTGTATTTTACTGTGTATCAAATTACCACAACACTTAGTGACATAAAATATTTTTTAAAGGAATGGATCAAACATACTTGTGTCCATTTCTCCAGGGGGATTTATTTACTATTGCTCCCCAAAGAGGAAGTAAAGAGGAATTTGAACTACATGCATTATTATCTTGAGCCAAGTTTCTCAACTATCTGTAGTAAAGAACCAGGTTTAAAATATTTTTAGTTTTTTAAGACAAAGAGTGGGGTGGGGGGAGCGTTCAGAGCATGCAAGTTGGGGGAGGGGGTAGAGGCAGAAGGAGAAAAATCTCAGGCAGACTCCCCACTGAGCATGTAGCCCAATGTGGGGCTGGATCTCCCAACCCATGAGATCATGACCTGAGCCAAAATCAAGAGTCAGTCACCCAACCCACTGAGACACCCAGGCACCTGGTTTAGAATATTTTTATTTCCATCTGTTGCTGACCAATCTGTAGTCCTATTGTGCCTAACAAGAATGCAGCTCACACTTAATGTGACCCACCATGGTAGTTTGACATCTCACTGGCTTATATTCTGTTTAAAAGAAGAGTTTATTGGGGCGCCTGGGTGGCTCAGTGGGTTAAAACCTCTGCTTTTGGCTCAGGTCATGATCTCAGCATCCTGGGATTGAGGCCCGCATCAGGCTCTCTGCTCAGCAGGGAGCCTGCTTCCTCCTCTCCCTGTCCCTCTGCCTGCCTCTCTGCCTACTTGTAATTTCTCTCTCTGTGTCAAATAAATAAATAAAATCTTTAAAAATAAATAAAAAAATAAAAAATAAATAAAAGAAGAGTTTATTGCTTATATACTTGGTTGTTGTGACAGTTTTAATTTGCTGATTCTAACCCTTCAAGTTTCTGGAGTTACTTTGTCACAGATGGGTAACAAACTGTTGGCAGAATGGCACCACCCCATGGACCACACTTTAGATAGAGTCCCTTGTCCAAAGGAGACCTCTCTTTTTGGGAAGGCAGCTAACTCACAGATGAGGAGACCTTTCTGGGCACAACGTGAAGTGATTGCTGCTGAAGGGTCACAACCTTGGANCAAGGGCAGACGCTTAACCACTGAGCCACCCAGGTGCCCCACAAGATTTTCTTTAAAGAAGAGTTCCCCCTCCTAAGAGTGAAAAGACATTTGAAGTGATTTTTTAAAATTTTGTTTGGTTGTCTTTACATACAATTTATCCATATAAATAAATAGTCAAGGGTACTTAACTGCCCAGTTTTTAAATTGGAAAGGAAAACTGTAGAAGTGAGCATCAAATATACATTCTGAAACACAAAGTCAGTATAGAACATGGATTTGGAAGGTAGCAGATTATTAGATACACTATCCACATTATCCAGTATCCATTATTAGATATATCTGATATATCTGATATTTTAAGTGGTGATGCTATTTGCAAGGACATTATTTCCTAAAAATTTGAGAATTTGAGTTGAGCTGAATCTACTAAAAATTATTAAATCCAAAATCGTAACTTTTATAATTATATAAAATAATGATCATTAGTAGGTCATTTCAATAGAAATATCCATTAGGGAGTTTCAATATCTATCAGATAGAAATGGACCTTTTGTCTTTAAATATAATTCATATAAAATTTCTTCTAAATTGGCCATAAATTTTCGGTACCTAATAAATTGCATGATACTTAGTAATTAACATTTTATGGTCTACAGCTGTAAGGGGGAAGGTACGTATAGATTACTCAAAAAATAGAGTGTGCTTTCCAGTACAGCCTCCAGCTCCTCTCCCCCAAGAATAGTAAGGATTTTCAAAGGCATCAAATCTTTGAACATATGTGGTTTTATGACAAAAATCTATCCCAAAGGGATATTATTTGGGAATACAATTTAAATTTTCATATCAGCTCTTACTTTAGTAGATATATTTTGAGGTCATTACATAAAAATATTGAATAATTTGAAAACTTACTTTTTTATTTTTTATTCAGTATGGAGATTTATTCCCAGAGTGGGGCTTTTCTGATGCAAAATTGGAATGCTTGTGTAGTCACAACAGCTGTCCCCACACCATGTGGTGTCTTCCATTACTTTACTGTAGAGATGAATTTTTGGCCCGGTGTCTCAGTAATATTGGACACACATGGTTTTAAGTGGCAAAGCAGTATGCTTATGCATTCATTTGACTTTCACAGCTACAGTTGGCTCCAGATTAGAACAAGGAGAATACATTCACACCATGGCCACCCTCATGGCTGCTGTAGGAGCTGGATCACAGTAGGCTCTGTTGCTTCTAAAGACACAACTAACTATTGCTGAGGAATTACACATTCACCAAAGTGCCTTACAGCTGTAGGAGAGAGAATAATGAATTGCTAAAAGGGTTCTTACAAAGATTTCAGATTATAGGCCTAGTTATAATCAATCCAGTTGTTTTTAATATTAATAATGAAAATCACAGCCATGAAATAACTATGAAACTAAAAAGACTGTCATAGCAATCGTTTTTCAGAATATCAGTCCAAATACTTAAATTTTTTCCTTCCCAGAAAAAAAGTGGCACTGTAAGACTCATTAACAAAGAATTAAAATCTGATTTTTAATGCCCATTCATGTCTGCAGCATATTTGGAAAGCTGATTAAAAATAGGAATTATTTTAAAGAATTAGTTTACTATGTGAAACAATAGCTTATAGTATTGCTATTTTAGACAACTTGGCTAAAAAAGTTTGTATGATTAATACAGAGATAAGATGACTTGATTTAATGTGAATTTGCATTGTTACGCTATATAGTTTAAATACTGTATTTCTATGCAGTGTCAACCTCATGCTCTTCATGGTATGACTTTTACCATAAACTTAAATTCTTATTAACTCTTTTGCATTTCTGAAGCCAATTGGTGTAGTTATTAAAGTTTCAGCTTTTTTAGAAATAAAAATATTTCCTTGGAAATCCACTCGTGTCCCTCTAATGTCTGTATAGTAATTTTTACCCTAAATGTAGTTAAAACAAACAAGCAAAAAGAAAAAACCTTCAGTGTAAATTTTCAAATTACCGGATATGGAGCATTAGACTTCTGATATTCATTAAATATCAAAGAAATTCTGACCATACCCTGTGGAGGCTACCTTTTTATAGAAGTGAATTTATGCATGTATCGTATGGGTTGTACTGATGAATATGTTTGAGGCTTTCGGCTTTTAGTGGATACAAAATAGAATGATTGATAAAATCCTCCCTACTATTGGCTATTATTTACTGACTCTTAAGTGGCAGGTTGTATTTATGCCAATTTATCTGCTTCAGGGAACATTCTTGATAGCAGAACAAAGTGAATAAAAGTAGTTTGCTTTGCAAATGAATGCAAATGGGAGAGCCTTTCGGAAAGCCCTTTAACAGGGGCAGTGCACTTTGATTATGAGTGAAGCTGCCATTTGGACATGGTGAAAAGAGCACGCTTGAACCATTGATTGGGGGAGACAGTAAAAAGTCAGGAAGGGCCCCGTTAAGCTTGCAGTGAGGCAGGCGGATGTCAGTGTGGTTAGAGCACAGTGGGAGAATGACAGGGAGGATTAGTGTCAGGGAGAAGCTTTGCTGTAGCTGTGGAGATAGTCCCTGGGGTCACTCACCTCTGACTGTTGTTCTGTGCTGATGGTTCTGTAATGCAAACAGCCTGATGTATGCCTGTTCATTATCGGAAATGGTGATTAGAAAAGGTATTTGTCTCAAAGGTTTCCTTCTTTCTTTTTTCTGTCTTTTTAATTAAAGAAAATAAGGTGGGCTTCCTCCATTTCTCCGCTGACTCCTAGAGTATTATTTAATCCCAGAGTAGTTGCCGCCTCTGGTAGGGAATAGTTTAGCGCTACAATCTAATGTAAAATTATTGTAACATCGTTATTTGTTATTAAATAATAGGTTGGTTTTTTGCTTTGTTCAGCTTTGTTTGACCAGGTAGTAGTGCTGAATAAAATGCAGAGAATATGCTTGCTCTTAAAATTTTTGCTTTTGCAAAAAAGATTTTATAATCTTGAAGGTATTTTTTTCATTCAATTTAACAATTGGATCAACTTTTAGAGGCTATTTACCTTCTCAGAAATGATGTGTTGCTTTGCATGGACTTGATAGATTAAGTCTTGGTTGTAGGCATTTCTAATTTCCTGTTCCAAGTTTTATAAAATGCTAACATTTGCTAAGTTAAACTTCTTGAAAATACATGATTTTTAGAGTTAAGTCTTGTTACACAGAATGAACAAAAAGTATATCTTTGTTTCAGTTTTGATTCTAAAACAGTACATTTACTTGTTTACATTTTCATTTTTACTTATAAGGTGTTCTGTTTTCTTTAAGTATAATTTCTCTTAAAACTTTGAAGCCCTTTTATAGTAACCTTGCAGGAGGCATCTGTGAGAGCAGGGTGACACACAATGTATTTCATAGGCTTTGCGAGGGGTTCCTCACTTAATGCAAAACTGAATTTTTTTTTTTTAATGTCTGCAAAAGCCTGGCCTCACAATATTTCTGCTTTCTTATTTGGTATACATAGGAAAATTTAAAAGGCTGCTGGAGCTTTACATTCTTAGGTTAAATATGCAGCTCAAAGCTTTATCTAAACTATTGGATACATCTTAATAGTATTGGTTTTGTAGAAAGCAGATTGCCCATAGTTTGTTTCACTTATTAAATGTTTTAGCGAACATTCTCTAAATTATCTTTTTCTGTAATTTTTGCAGGCACCTGAATGGACAGAAGAGGACCTCAGCCAGCTGACAAGAAGTATGGTTAAGTTCCCAGGAGGGACCCCAGGTCGATGGGAAAAGATTGCCCACGAATTGGGTCGATCGGTGACAGATGTGAGTTTACTCAGATTTGCATTGTATGGAGAGTGACAAACCAGAACAAGCCAACTATGTAGAAGACAGACATAGATGCATCCAACATTCTCTTTGGAGAAATGCTACAATCCTTTTAGGACCTGGAAGTGAACCATTAATGAAATAAGCAAGAAGCAGATGTCAGCCAGTCCCCTGGTCCACAATTAACAGCTGTGTGAGGAATTCTAGTGTTTAGGGACTTAAGCTACAGTAACCTAATCACAGAAAACAGTGCTGGTTTTTGTGTTTAAAGTGACCCCTTTATCTGTGGAGAAAATAGTTCTCAGACTGATCAGAATTAGAGAAGTTATATTTCAGCTGGATCTTTTTAACGAAGTACAGATTGCTATAGGTATTTAATCAGGTGGTTTGCTTTAATTAAATCAGCAATGTTCTTACACGTCTTTTTATTTCAAGGATGGTACCTACCATCCATTTTGACAAGTTGTTTAACCAAAAAAAAATATTTATGTGAACAAGTATATATATGTGTGTGTGAATATATATATATATATATATGTATATATATAGGAGTGACTGGCTATATCTAACATTTAAAAGACTTAAGTATTTACCTGGAAAGTTTTTGATTTAACAGTTTATTCAGGAAATTTAAGGCAGAGAATCTTATAAAAGCACCTACCACAGTATCTGACATGTGCTAAATAATAAATGTTTACCTGAAATTCAGAGAAATCTTTATTTTTATCAATATGAGCCTTATTTTCATAATTGATAGTAAATATTCTTTACTAAATAAATCAGCTATTTACTGAATTTACTTTAAGTAAATCCTGTACACCTAAAATATTTCAGGGGTTACTGGAGGCAAAGATTCAAATGTCCTCTTCAATTCTGTTAGTATACCCTTGAGTCTTTTTTGATAAGGAACAGTTTTAAAACCCTACCAAATGAATAAAACAACTAATCCCCCTGAAAAAAAATCAGCTTGTTACATAATTGCTGTAAGTTATTTTTCATAGTAAACTTCCATTTTAATTTATAGACAAACTTACAAAACATCACTATCAATTTTTTTTGGATAGGAACTGCTTTGAGAATTTTAAATTATAGAGTTTTTCTTACTATCAAATAGGTCTTTTAAAAATCACAATTTAAAGACTACTTTCTGAATTTTTATATGATGTTTTGCATTATTTTGGCTTCAGAGTTGAAGTCTCATCATGTAAAAAAATAGCTTTGTATCTTAACTTTTTTTTGGCTGTTTCATGAGGAGACCCATTATCTTAGGTGACTGGAGAAGAACCATAAGGATACCTTTTCTTCTGCTAGGAATGTTACTGGGATGTGCATTTTATAACCTTATTTGTAGGTTGCTCATAAGATTAATAATGCCTTATCAGTAAATATCTGACCAAATTAAGGATATTCCCTGGTTATTGATGTTTTAAGTACTATGACCCTCTAACTATACAACTACTGTTACTATATGACTAACAAAAATTACTGAAATAATTTTTAGAAAGTTATAAAACAAACTGGCTTAAAGGGCCCTAAAAGTTTTAGGGGTTTTTTTGTTTTGTTTTTTTGGTTTTTTGGGGTTTTTTTAAAGATTTTATTTATTTGACACAGAGGGAGAGATTACAAGTAGGCAGAGAGGCAGGCAGAGAGAGAGGTGAAAACAGGCTCCCCGCTGAGCAGAGAGCCCGATGCGGGCCTCGATCCCAGGACCCTGGGATCATGACCTGAGCCGAAGGCAGAGGCTTTAACCCACTGAGCCACCCAGGCACCCAAAGTTTTAGTTTTAATCGGAAAAAATAGTTCATTAATTTAGTGTCTCCTTTAACTTTTTTTTTTAAGATTTTTATTTTATCTATTTATTTGACAGAGAGAGACACAGTGAGAGAGGGAACACAGGCAGGGGAGTGGGAGAAGGAGAAGCAGGCCTCCTGCTGAGCAGGGAGCCTGATGCAGGGCTTGATCCCAGGACCCTGGGATCATAACCTGAGCTGAAGGCAGACAGACGCTCAATGACTGAGCCACCCAGGCACCCCTGCCTTTAACTTTTTAAATAACATTTCTATGAGACCTCCTAGTTAAATGTCAAAGACAGGAAATTGAATAGAAGCCATATTTAAATTAAGTTGTCATTAAAATCTGGTGAATTTTTATATTTTTAAAAAGAGGTGAAAGTTCTTATGCTAAGAATATACATGGTATAACCAACACAGCCTTGAGAATGGCTAGTTAGTATCAGAGATCGAGAAAACCTATACATTGTTTAGTAGTCTTAGTGCAGTCTTGGTATAGGCAAAGATATCTTTTCAAATATTTACAAATTTATCTCATATGTTTCAGTTGTTTTTCTTCTAGACTTACCCAAGGGAAACTAAATCCATGTCTGCTATAGATATATTTTCCTTTTACCATAGAAGTAGCAAACATGACTTTTTGGGATTTTTTTTTCTTCCAAATATTCTATTTCTTCCTAATATTCTATTCTATCAAGGTATTCTAAAGTACCTTCGAAAATAAATATGTAGTAAACCTAAACTTTTTTGGCACCAAGAAATGCCCTTTTAACTTTTCTTCTATGTACAGCGTATACACTGTATTTTCATTCTGTGAGCATCATGTCCATAGCTGGACTACACATTTCATTTCAGTAACCCCACACACGTGCGCATGCACACACAAATCATTCTCCTAAAGAAAGCAGGTGTCTAAAGACTCAGATAACTTGTTTTAGTGAACACACAATGGATTCTATTGAAGCAGTTGAAGTGGGTTCAGCTAATACAGTTCCTTTAGTAAAATGTTAAGTGAAAGTTGACCACACTTTAGATCACTTATACTTTTTGGCTTATGGCATTAATGAGATTTGTTTTCATTAAGTATTTAATTATGGCAAAAAGCAAGTTCAATTTGCTGTCATCAGAACTTCTGCTTCCCGACCTGATTACCTGTACCAATTCCTCCTGGTCTGCACATCTGTTCCTTGAACGTTTTTTTGTTTTTTTGGTTTGCTAACTTTCTAATTTCAGGTTTAGTTCTCTTTCCTTCAAGAAACAATTGACCTTTTTGGGGGGGAGCGGCAAGAGTATGTCCTTTATTTGGGTTGACAGATTACAATGAAAAACCCATTTTACTCCTCATTTTAAAAAGGAGTTTTCGGTGTTTTAATGGTCACAATCAACAAGTTGCTAAATTCTACTCTGGATAAAATACAAACAATGTGATTGCCATTGTAAAAAATTCAAAGTGTATTTTAACTCAGATATATCAAAACTACAAGACCTATTTTATTATAGAATAAGTATTTTAAATGTTAATATATGCCTTTCAGCAAATAATTTTGGTAAACCACAAAGGACACTCAAATTGTAAAAACAACAAAGGAAACAAAAACTGGCACGTAAAACCAACTTTAATGTGATTATTAACTGCAGGTTTTCTAAATTAAGGTCAGGGAGCCTCAGATTTCTTGCTTGTGAAGTACTATCATTCTCTTGCCTGAAAGGATGTAAACTGATCCTGCTTCTCTCCTGGTCACTAATCTCTCCCATTCTGGTTGTGATAACTGACTGATGAGAGATTTTCTGCCTGCTTGGAAAAGGCCCAGCTAGGCAGCAAAACAAAAGACAGGTGACTAGATTTAAACAGACTTTTATAATTAGCTTAGTGCCACAGTGAGAGGTAAGAGGTGTGCAGTTAGATAAGTGTCCCCATGTGCCAGTGAAAAAGAGGAGGGAAAATCATAAAATTCCCAATTCTATTTTACATAGCTATAGCTAGAGAGGAGATGCTCTTGGAGGAATTTATATGTTATGGTAGTTGTTCCAAAAATATGTAGGTGGGATTTTATTCAATAGAAGATAAGCTTTATAGTTTATCAGTGAATTAAATATACAGTAATTATTTTGGCAAGTATATTACTGTATTACTTTTAGAGTTAGACTAGACCTACATGAGTTGTAAAGATAACAAGGACTGTCTGTCTCTTCTCTCAACCAGGCATCCTGCTATGGCACTTCTCTTGGTCTGAGCCTGACGTCATACTCTGGTCCCCCCCTCCTCCTTCACTTCCTCAACCTCAAGGCCTTTAAAGATATTTAAATTTTAGAAAGCAATAGGTCCTTTACCCATTCTTCTTGCTAGAAGTGTTGCTGGCTAATCTAATAACCAATTTTCAAAGTAATATTAATAAGTGATAAAAATGTGTTCCAAAACACATTTTCTCTCTCTCTCTCTTTCTCTCTCACCCTTGTATTTTAATAGGAGCCTTTAGGTTCTTATCCCAGGTATATGAATGATTGGAGTGAGAATTTCAGGCAACTTGATTGCCTGTTTAAAAGAAAGAGAAGGCAGTATTAGGACCATTTGGTGTACGTCAGAGAAAATTACATAATTAATTGCTTAATCTGTCTATTGACTTGGTTAGAGTTTTGCTATAATCTGACTTCTGGGACAAAGGTTTATAGATCTGAATGCAATGTCACCATTTTTGTCTCAACATTGCACAATATGACACACATAACTGGATGATAAACTACATATTCACTATGTGAGAATAATATTGCAAAAATCAGGTAAGAGATCAAGCCAACATTTTTAACTATTTTAAATGATGATTCCATCATTCATTTTCATTGTATTTTATATTTTTCAAACCATTTAAATACTCATTGTCTTACTTGATCTTCACAACAGCATGGTGGGACAGATAGGCAGCCATTTTTTTATCCCCATTTTACAGTTGAGTACACTGTTGCTGAGATGTTTGTTCAGGGTAACACAGCTGCTAGCAGAGTGGGACAACACTAGTTATTTTGGTTCCTCATCTACTATGTTCCTATCACTCCTTAATGCTGTTTTATTGCTGTGTGTATGAAAAACACTTTAAATGTATCTAGAGACTTTTTATCGTTAGGCCTTTCTGGATAAAACTATGTTCATAGAAAAAAGAATCTTTTAAAAATACACTCAAGTAAAAAATTTTTTTCTCATCAGCCATAATAAAAAATTATTTCTATAAACATCTTGTCACATATCATCTAGACTTTAGTCTTCCTCTATAGGCATGAGTATACATAATTTTAACAGTATTAATCAGTATCCTGTCCTTTTCACTTCACTATGAAACATGAGCTACTCTTCATGACAGTGAGATCCACTTCATTTTTCTAAACACAGAATATTTTGTTGTCTTGATGTAATTAAGGCATGTCCTACTGATTGTCATTTAAATTGCTTCCTTTTTTGCTATTTTAGTGGATTATCTTTTTTTTTCTTCATCCATCTTTCCATTTATTTCTGTTTTCTTAGCTTGTATTCCTAGGAGGAGAACTGCTTGGTTCAAGAATATGGATGCTTTTAGAACTTTTGATAGCTCTAAAATTGGCCCCCAGGGAGGTTCTAACAATATACAGTGCCACTGGTAGTATACAAGAGAGGTCATTTCCTCATAATCTCACAAACACTGAATGTTATTTTTTGGTTTTCATCATCGCCTGTCAAATAAGTGAAAAGTGCTACAGCACTGATTTTTGTAACTTGCCTCCTTACATTTTGGTCTTATTTCAAATAAAGTTTGTGTTATGTTAGTTCATTAGAATTTTAGGATAGACAGTCCTATCACCTGCAAATACTTTGCCACTTTCTTTATATCTTTCCCTTTTTTTTTTTCAGTTTATTTATTTATTCTTAGTAATCTCTACCCCCAGCATGGGGCTCAAACTCACAACCCTGAGATCAAGAGTTACATGCTCTACTGACTGAGCCAGACACGCACCCCCATATCTTATTTGATTGTATTACCTAGTTATTCCAAAGAAATATTATATTACAGTAATAGTGATTAGTGCAGACATTTTTGTATAACATTGTAATAAGAAAACCTAATGTTTGGCCATTAATTTTAATATTAATCATTGATATGAGACATATTATTATGCTAGAGAAATTTTCTTTAGGTTTTCTAATTCTAATTCATTACAGTTGTGCTTAGGGATATGAAATTTTAACAATGTTTTTTTTAACCTATATCAACATGATTGTACAATTTTTCTCATAAGAGCTAATGTGGATGAGTATATTATCAAGGCCTCTTCTTTGTATTTTCAAGACAAACTTCATTTGGTCATATAATACTATTCTTTAATAAACAGCTGGATTTAACTTATTAATTTAAAATTCTTGCATTTATATATATAAGAATATTATAGAATTTTTGGTGTTTTGTTAATAGGATATCTTTGGATAGGGTTATACCAGCCTTCTAGCATCTATAGAGTTAAGACAATATTACATTCATAAAACAGAGGAAAAAGGAAAGGATGCGGTGAAAAAAGAATGAGAACAAATAAGTATCCAAATAAATCAAGTAGAATGGCTGAAAGTTACCAGGAAAATCTACAGAGCAAAATTCTGAAAAATGTTAAAATATTAATAGAAAAGATAAATACAGGGAATCAGTCTAAGAGGTCCGATCCTGATTAAAATTTCCAGTGAGAGAGAAAGAGAGAAAACAGGTGCAAGAACATTACTCAATAAATAATACAAATGAAGTTTTCCAGGGATCAATTTGTAAAAGCCTGAGACCAATTTGTAAGAACCTCCCAAAGTCAAGTAGGATACATGGAAAAGATCCTGGAAAAATTTATGAACACTGAGACTACACAGATGATCTTTAAACCTTCTAAGGAGAAGAAACATCCAAATAAGACCAATCAGAGTAACATCAGATTAATTAGCAACACTAGGTTCTGGGAGACAAGGGAACAATGGCTTCACCACTCTGAGGAGAAATGGTTCTGAATCTAGAACAAACCAAGTGTGATGGTAAATACATGAGGCAAGGATGCATAATCTTTCTTACAAAGTTCCTAGAGATTATACTCTGGCAAAACAAACAAAACTGAATCAAATTTAAAAAGAGAAAGACATGGAATCCAGTCTAATAAACAGAAATCCCAAGACCCCACAGTGATACAATAGGCCAAAAGTACAATATATCCACATTGAAGTAAAAGAATAAAGGATTGTGTGAGAGCAACCCTTGAAGAGATTTTATAAGCTAGATAGTATGGCTGAAAACTTGAAAAAATGTATGTATATGAAAAAAGGGCAACTAGAAACTCTATAAACAATAGAAAACCATACAAGAAAAGGCATAGTCCAAATTTAAGTATACTAGACAGTAGACTAATACACCAAAATAATTTGATATTGAGAACGTTCTCCTTTGAAGGCACAAGAAGTGTGTCCACAGCGTAGTCCTTGTCTCTACAGTAATATTTACCAGATCATAATTTGTAAGATCTTACAAAATGGCTTTTCATATTTTAAACATTTTATGTATTTTGCAGATGGTTTTCCAATTTTTTAAATCAACAAATTATAGAAGAGTATGGCAAGTTGCCCAGCAACAGTTTATCCAAGTCCCCCAAAGCTCTGCTCTGGCTAGGTTACTAATTTCTTTTCAGAGGAACATAATTGAAATAATGTGTGTTCATAGGAGTTCTCATTCACTTTTCCCTTCCATTGAGCTGGAATACCAAATTTGCCTGCAACCAAGTTACAACCATGCAGGTAAAGACAGTTGTCCTAAACATGGTGGAGAAGCACACAGTGGAAAGAACTTGACTGTATGGAGTAAAAGGAAAATTATAGACAGTGACAAGTGCTATAAAGAAAAATAAAGCAGAGTAAGAGGTTAGAGAATAAAGGGAATTACAATTAAAAATGGGGTTCTGAGGAAAGTCTCTCAAACAGGTAATTCTCAAGTAGGGACACAAAGCAAGTGAAGAAGCAAGGCTGTCTGAGAAATTGTTTCAGGTAGAGGAAACAGCATTTACAAAAGCTCTGAGACAAGATCATGCTTGGGGTGTGCAGAGTCTAGCAGAAAGGTCAATATGGCTGACAAAGAGTGAATAGGAGGGGATTATAAAAGATGGAAGCAAGAGGCAGTGGAGAACCAGGCTCTCTAGGACCTTGCTGGCCACAATAGAGTGTGGATTTTACTTGGAATGAAATGGCTAAAGCATTGGAAAATTTTGAGCAAAGGAGTGCAAGATCTAAACAGGTCATTCTGACTGCTCTGTGGAGAAGACATTGTGGCAGGGAAAGTATGCAAGAGGGAAGGTAGGCTAAGTAAGATGCTATTTCAGTTGTTCTTGCAAAAGATGATGGTTGTTTGGACCAAGGGTTATTGAAAGAGGTTGGAAAGGAATTTGAACTCAGAATACAATATACCAAAAAGCATGTTATTTAATATACATACACTGTAAACTGTAACTATCATAACTGTGAACAGAAATTATTGACTCTGGATGTAGGGTATGTTGCTTTTCATCATAAGCCCTTGTTGTATACTGCTTTTTTTTTTTAAAAGCTATGAACATATATTACCTTGATTTTTAAAACTACTTTTAAAAATCTAAGGAAAGAGAATATGTTATTACCTTTATTATTTTTCCATATCAGTAGATGTAGGCCTACCTCATTTTTTTTATTATAAAAGCTTTATTGATTAACAGAAATAGGAAAATCAATCCTAATATTTGTATGGAACTACAAAGGACACCAGATAGCCTGAACAATCTTGAGAAAGAAGAACAAAGCTGAAGCCATCACACTTCCTGATTTCAAAGTGTATTATAAGACTACCGTATTCAAAACAGTATGGTACTAGCATAAAGAAGACAAATGGACAGTGGAACAGAACAGAGAGACTTGAAGTAAATACACACATATACAGTCAACTGACCTTCAACAAGTGTGCCAACTATACACAATAAGAAAAGGATAGTCTCTTCAGTAATGATGTTAGAAAAACTGC
The DNA here is from genome assembly GCA_002007465.1 of Ailurus styani. Taxonomy (NCBI): domain Eukaryota; kingdom Metazoa; phylum Chordata; class Mammalia; order Carnivora; family Ailuridae; genus Ailurus; species Ailurus styani. Next base: position 321,038 of record LNAC01000396.1, on the reverse strand, counting down.
ATGCATGCAGAAGACTGAAATTGGACACTTACACCATGCAGTGTCAACTCAAACTGGATTAAAGAGTTAAACATAAGACCTGGAACTGAAACTCCTAGAATAAGGGAAAGCATCATGACATTGGTCTCACAATGATTTCATTGATAGGACACCAAAAGCACCAGCAATAAAAACAAAAATAAGTGGGACCATATCAAACTTAAAAGTTCTGTACAGCAAAGAAACAGTCAACAGAATGAAAAGGTAACCTTTGGAGTTGGAGAAAATATTTGAAAATCTTCTATCTGATAAATGATTAATCTCTAAAATATATAAGGTTATCCTACAACTCAAAAGCCAAAACATTGGGCAGAACAGACTCTCCATGGCCTGACATAGACAAGAGGCCGCAGCGAAGCAGATCCACCCTCTCCAGCTGCTCTTGGCAAGATCCCATCAAAGTGCTGCCACAAGCCTGATAGTGTGCAAGCAGCCCAGATGAGGGCCAGCACCACTCCAGAGTGAGTCCTGCTCTAGGGTGACGGGAGGAGAACCACAGCCAGTCTGACTGTGACGCCAGGCCCCGCCCACTACCAGAAGCTTCTCACCACACATGGCAAGTGCAGGCTGGACTGAAGGCAAACACAGCTCCACCACAATGGTAGGACGCCCCTTGCAGCAACACACGTAGGAGACACCCCTGAAGTGCTAGGTTCTGGGGAACAGGGGACACTGCCCTGTGGGACCTCTTTATCAGGCCTCTACTATCAAGTATGGGAGAAGGAAGGGGCATGATAAATTCCAACAGCTAAAAGGAAAAAATCTACAGCCAAGAATACTCTATCCAGCAAGGCTTTCATTTAGAATAGAAGGAGAGATAGAGTTTCCCAGAAAAACAAAAGTTAAAAGCGAAACCAGCCATGTCCCTGTCACACATGATGCCAGCTGCCTGAGGGTCCCAAATTCACAGTCCAGCTGCCCTCTGCCCAAGTCGGCGTGCACAGCCTGCCACCTGCTCAATGCCAAGTCAACACACCTTCACCTCAGATTGCCAAGGGCTCAAAATGACACTCTTCCCCTCAAATTCTAGCCCCTGTGCTCAAGTTTGTGCACAAAAGTCGGCCTTATTATAACAGCAGAATGAAGCATCCCAAACAGTGACACTAATTCTGTGGAATATGTAATGGATAAAAGGAGTGTGGTGCCTGAGAACATCTCCAACAAGCACATCCAAGAACAATACATACAGCATGATTCTGGTTATTAAAAGAAACAGGAAAAATAAAAACAGGATGAAACCAGAGAGGTAGACAAACCATAAGAGACTCTTAAGCATAGGAAACAAACAAACTGCAGGTTGTTGGAAGGGAGGTGGGTGGGGGGACGGAGTAGCTGGGTGATGGGCATTAAGGGGGGCACTTGATGAAATGAGTACTGGGTGTTCTATGCAACTGATGAATCACTGAACTCTACCTCTGAAACTAATAATACACTATATGTTAATTGAATTTAAATTTAAAAATAACCCCCCCCAAAAAAAGCCAAAACATCTACATTACTTGTAAAGGTAATCAGGAAGTTAATGGATGGCCCTCTTTTTAAGTGGTTAAGATGAACTCTTATTATTATTTCTTGTATTTTTCTCTCCAGAAAATCCATAGAAAAGTTTAAAGACATTGAAGAAATAATAAGAATGAACAGCACTGCTTTCTACCAGTTGGAAGCATTTTCCAGGTGGTTTATTTAATATTCAAATAACAGAGTGCCCTTTGGACTTGAAAGGTACAGTAGTGCTCAGTTATAATGGGTGCTCAATTCATATAGAGTTGGCCAAAATTAAATACTGCTGAATGAAAATAATGAACTTTGGTTACATAATTTTTTTAAAGATTTTATTTATTTGACAGAGAGATAGCAAGAGAGGGAATACAAGCAGGGGCAGTGGGAGAGGGAGAAGCAGGCTTCCCACTGAGCAGGGAGCCTGATGCAGGGCTCAATGCCAGGACCCTGGGATCATGACCTGAGCTGAAGGATGATGCTTAATAACTGAGCCACCCAGGAACCCCTGGTTACACAATTTTTATTATTAGAGTAATACTTAAAATGCCATCAACTCAGCCAGAATTTGAAAAATAGAACTTGAGGTTACCACTAGTAGTCAACATTTATTTTCTGAGTTATCTGAGGATGCCAGGAATTGAGCACACATTTTATATAGCTCAGAAAATTAGAAAATTCTTCTGTATATTGAGTAGAAATATGCCATCATGTAAGTCTGCACTGATCCTAATTGGACCTTATGGAATTTTCATTTTACTAATTTAATTTTCTGTTACTTTCATCAGTGTTTTCACTAGAAGAAATGAAACTATTTTAGATTTTTTTGCCCATTCTTCCCTATCCTGTATGTTCCAGATTTGATTATAGAGCCCCTATTTCATAAGAACTTTAAAGATAAACTTAGGTATACCTGTATCAAGAAGAAGGATTATAAAATATTTTCTACTTGGAATCAGAACATGGTAAAACAAATTTTCCCTACAATTCACATAACTGTTAAAACACATGTAGCAAGAGTGTTATCCAAAAGCCTACCTTAGGCAGTAGCCCACAATATTATTTGTTCAGATACTGAGGAAGAAGAGAAGCCTCATCTGTGTAGAAATATATGTCTTCTCCTGAGAGAAGCCTAGAAAAAGGTCTTGAATATATCTTGACACAACCTACCTTTAAGTCAGAAACCATATCTTCTACAATTGCACAGAATATAAAAGCAGAATGAGTAACTGAAATCTTCATCATGGAATACATGCAGAAAACAACACTAAACAATTCAAGACTAAATTGGCACGTGTATTATTGAAGTCATCTAGATCTAAAGCAAAGAAATAGATTTGGTGATGACCATGTCACCTCCAGTGTCATCTCTGTTTGCAGATGTCATGATATTATATATAGAAAACCCTAAGGACTCCACCAAAAAAAACTGTTAGAACTAATAAACTATTTCAGTAAAGTTGCAAGACACAAAATCAATATAAAAAATCAGCTGCATATGTATGAACAACATAATTATCAGAAAAAGGTATTAAAACAATTACATCTATAATAGCATCAAAAAAATAAAATGCTAGGAATAAATTTAACCAAGAAGATGAAAGACCTGCATGCTGAAAACTATAAAACATTGGTGACAATATTCTGTACTCGTGGATTGGAAGAATATTATTAAAATGCCCATAGTACCCAAAGCAATCTACAGATCCAGTATAATCTCAGTCAAAATTCTCATGGCATTTTTCACAGAAATTCAACAAACAATCCTAAAATGTGTATGGAACCCAAAAAAAATACCAACAGCCAAAATAACCTTAAGAAGAACACAAAGCTGGAGGCATCACACTTTCAACTTCAAACTATATTACAAAGCTGTAGTAATCAAAACAGTATGGTACAGGCATAAAAACAGACACACCAATCAATGGAACAGAATAGAGGCCACAAATACACCCACACATACAAGGTCAACTAATCTTTGACAAAGAATATGCAATGGGGAAAGAACAGTCCCTTCAATTAATGGTGCTGGGTAAACTGAACAGCACATGCAAAAGTATGAAATTGGACTCCTACACAAAAATCAACTCAAAATGGATTAAGAACTTTAACATAAGACCTGAAACCATAAAACTCCTAAAAGAAAACAAAGGGGGTAAGCCCCCTAACATCAATCTTTGTGATTATTTTTTGGATTTAATGCCAAAAGCAAAGGCAACAAAAGCAAAAGTAAACAAGTAAGACTACATCTAACTAAAAAGCTTCTGTACAGCAAGGAAACCATCAACAACATAAAAAGGAAACCTACGGAATAGGAGAAAATATCTGCAAACCACATATCCAATAATGATTTAATATTTAAATATATAAGGAATTCCTATAATGCAATAGCAAAAAAAAAGGAAGAAAAACACAAACAACTAAAAACTAAGCAAAAGAACTAAATAGACATTTTTCCAAAGAAGATGTGTAAGTGGCTAACAGGTATATGAAAAGGTGCTCAATACACTAATCATCAAGGATATACAAAAGAAAACCACAATGAGACATCATACCTGTTAGGATGGCTATTATCAAAAAGCCATGAGATAATGCTGGTGAAGATGTGGAGAAAAGCAAACAGTTGTACACTATTGGTGAGAATGTAAAGTACTACGGTCCTTATGGAAGACAGTATAGAAGTTCCTCAAAAGATTAAAAATAGAACTACCATATGATTCAGCAGTCCCACTTCTGGGTATATATCCAGAGGGAGTAAATCATTATCTCAATGAGATATCTGTGTTCCATGTTCATAGCAGCATTATTCACAATTAACTAAGTATGGAAACAACCTAAATGTTTGTCAGATGAATATATAATGAAAATGTGATTTTATATGTATATGTGTGTATGCACACATACATAAAGACACACAAGCACACACACTGGAATGTTATTCAGCCAAAAAAAGTCAAACTCAGGATTCAGAAAAAGAGAACCCTCCTAAACTGTTGGTGGGAATGCAAACTGGTGCAGCCAATCTGGAAAACAGGATGGAGGATCCTTAAACAGTTAAAAATAGAGCTACCATAGGTCCCAGCAATTGCACTACTAGGTATTCATTCAAAGGGTACAAACATAGTGCTTGGTGCACATGCATTCCTATGTTTATACCAGCAATGTTCACAACAGCCAAAATATAGAAAGAGCCCAGATGTCCATTGATAGATGAATGGAAAGATGATGTGGTGGATAAAGAAGATGTGGTGTACACACACACACACACACACACACACACAATGGAATATTACTCAGCCATCAAAAGTAATGAAACCTTGCCATTTGCAATGACATGGCTGGAACTAGAGGGTATTATGCTAAATGAAATAAGTCAGAGAAAGACAAATACCATATGATTTCACTCATGTGGAATTTAAGAAACAAAACAGATGAACGTAGGGGAAGGAAAGGAAAAAATAAGGTGAGAATTGAGAGGGAGGCAAAGAGGCATAAGAGATGCTGAAATCTAGGAAATAAACTGAGGATTGCTGAAGGGGAGATGGGTGGGGGAAGGGATAACTGGGTAATGGGCATTAAGGAGGGCACTTAAGGTAATGAGCACCAGGCATTATATGCAACTGATGAATTACTAAATTCTACCTCTGAAACAAATTTTTAAAAAATACTATTAGGAAAAAAAAAAGTCAAGCTCATAGAAACAAATCATAGAAAAGTAGTTGCCAGGGGCTAGAGGGTGGGGAAAACAGGGAGAGGTTGGTAAAAGGATATAAACTTTGATTTATAAGCTGAATAAGAATCTGAGAATCTAATGTATAAAGTGGTGACTACAGTTGATAGCACTGTGGTATATAATTAAAATTTGCTAAGAGATTGGAATTTAAATGTTCTTACTAAAGAGGAAAAAATGAATGTATGAGGTGATATATATGTTAATTAACTCAGTAGGGGGAATTCTTTCACAGTGTGTATAAATATAAAATTATCACATTGTGTACTTTAAATATTGTACAGTTTTATTACAATTTTGTCAACTATACCTAAAGAACAAAACACAAGCAAAAAAGTTGACATCCATGTAATTGAAGTCATCTAGATCCATAGGAAAAAAATTGGATTTGATGATGACCATACTCACTGAAAGATGATTTTCATTTCCTGAAGTGACATGCTATCATACTCAAGGCACCCTGGCCATTAAGCTTTATATTAGACCATCACTTGTTTAGAAATATCTTTATCTGCTTAGAATCATAAGTAATATGCTGAGGATGCCAAACTTGCCCCCAAAACAAATATTTTGTGATTATTGCCATATACATCCTTTCTCCTGAGACAAAAAAACAAATGAAGAGATATTCTCAAGAAAAAAAAGGATCATTTTCAGTTCTTACTGTGATACAACCATTTTATGACACCAGGAAATATGAAGTTGACAAAGAGGATAAAGTATGAAAAGAATTACTTAACCACATAGAATTGGAAAATTAACCACTTGTGCTTTGCTTTTTTTCTAGTAAGTTCTAAGTTATCTTTTAAGTGGGAGAAAAGTATGTTTCAAAGATTACTATGGTGACATCCCATTAGTTTCATTGTTTGATGCTGAAGATCTGAAGGACTCAGATTATAGCAGTTATTTGTTTTGTATGGTAGGCCAGATTTTGATACATAACTGTATTCTGAATTCTCAGTACAAGGAGTAACTCACCAGGTATTCTCATATCAATTCACCAATATCTTCTCTGGGAGGAGACCTCCTGAAGTCAAAACAAATATCAAACACTGACCTCAGAAACTTTCCTTCAAAGGAACCACAATTTGATTTGACTTGTTTGTTGAGCAGTTTATGCCCCAGGGCATTTTGTAAACAGTAGAGCATCTGTTAGCAATTAGTGGTGTTTAACATTCAGTGTGGTGAGGAAGAGAGTCTTCACTTTGCACACACCACTGTCATCCAAAATTACTAGGCCTGTCCATACCTGCACCTTCCTGAAGAACAACATCAGAGGCTTAACATTGTAGGGGACAGAGAGGCATGGACTTTGCTAAAATAATTGAGCCATCCACTGAACAAACATGCAAATAACAATAGTAAGTGGGATGAGGGTGAGGGTTGGGGAGGGGGAACAGGATGGGGAAACCAGTAACCAGAAGCGCTGCCATATATTATCTAAATATTCAGTTTACAATGAAAATAATGAGCCTTGGGGACACATGACTGACTCAGTCGAAAGTGCATGTGACTCTTGATTTCAGATCATGAGTTTGAGCCTCACATTGGGTGTAGAGATTACTAAAAAAAAAAATAAACTTTTAAAAAAATAATGAGGGGCACCTGGGTGGCTCAGTCATTAAGCGTCTCCCTTTGGCCCAGGTCATGATGCCAGGGTCCTGGGATCATGCCCCACATTGGGCTCCTGCCCTGCATTGGGCTCCCTCACCCACTCCCCCTGCTTGAGTTCCCTCTCTCACTGTATCTCTCTCTGTCAAATAAATAAATAAAATCTTAAAAAAAAAAAAAAAGAGCCATGGAAAGAACTAAGAAACCATGAAAAACAGAAGGCAACAGAAACTGCTCATGAGAATGAACATTTAGGTTTAACAGAAAGAGTTCAAAGTAGCCAATATAAATATGTTTACAGAACTAAAGGAAATCATGATTAAAGAAACAAAGGAAAGTATGATGAGAGTTTTATATCATACAGGGAATATCAATAAAGAGATAGAGATTACTTTGAAAAACAAGTGGTAATTCTGGAATTGTATAATTAAAATTTTTTTTTCTTTTTAAAAGATTTTATTTATTTGAGAGAGAGAGATCACAAGTAGGCAGAGAGGCAGGCAGAGAGAGAGGAGGAAGCAGGCTCCCTGCTGAGCAGGCAGCCGGACATGGGCCTTGATCCCAGGACCCTGAGATCATGACCTGAGCCGAAGGCAGAGGCTTTAACCCACTGAGCCACCCAGGCGCCCAATAATTAAAATTTTTTAAAATTCACTAGAGACTAGGCTCCACAGCATACAACTTTAGGTCTCAGGGTCGTGAGTTTGAGCCTCATGTTGGGTGTAGAGATTACTTAAAAATAATAAAATATCTGAAAGGAAAGAAGGAAGGAAAAGAAAGAAATAGATAACTCAATAATAATGGCTGGAAGTTTTAATAACCCCACTTTCAATAGTATGTAGAACTAGACAGAAGATCAACAGGAAGACTTGAACAATACGATAAAACAACTAGACCTAACGTATCTATAGAACACTATCCCGCAAGAGAATATATGTTCTTTTCAAGTATACATGAGACATATTCTAGGATAGGCCAAACAAAAGTTTAAACAGATGGAAATAATACAAAGTATGTTCTCTGGTCCCAAAGGAATGAAATTAGAAATAAGTTAACAGGGGAAAAAACTGGGAAAATCAACAAATATGTTAAAATTAAACAGCAGATTCATAAATAATCAATGAGTCAAAGAAGAAATTACAAGGGGAATCAAAATTCTTAAACATGAATGAAAATGAAGACATAACACACCAAAACTTAGAGAATGCAGCTAATGCAGTTCATAAAGGGAAATTTATAGCTTTAAGTGCTTTTATTAAGAAAGAAGAAGGGGCACCTGGGTGGCTCAGGTGGTTAAGTGACCAACTTGATCTCAATTCAGGTCTTGATCTCAGGGTTGTGGAGTTCAAGCCCTGCATTAGGCTTCACACTGGGCATGGAGCCTACTTAAAAAGAAGAAGAAGAAGAAGAAAGATCGTAAATCAGTAATCTAACCTTCCACCTTAAGGCATTGGGGGAAAAACAAAACAAAACTAAAAACAAGCAGAGGAAAGGAAATAAGAGCAGAAATTAATGAAATAGAGACTAGAAAATCAATAGAGAAAAATCAGTGAACTCAAAAGCTGATGCTTAGAAAATATCAATAAAATTTACATTTAGCTAGATTGACCAGCAGCGGGGAAAATGACTCAAATTGCTAGAATCAGAAATGGGAAAAAAAAAAAGGACATTACTACCAACCTTATAGAAATAAAAAGGACTGTAAAGGAATACTATGCCAGGAACAAGCATATCCCAAGAAATTAGATATCTATTTTTCTAATAGATATAGATGAAGTGGACCAAATTCCTAGAAAGACAAACTGCTAAAACTGAATCAAGAAGAAATAGACTATTGAAATAGATCTATAACAAGTGTAGAGATTGAACTAGTAATAAAAATCTGCCTACAAAGAAAAGCCTGGATCTAGACGGCTTTACCACTGAATTCTACCAAAACTTTAAAGAATACCAGAACTTCACAAAATCTTCCAAAAAATAGGAGAGTGAATGCTTCCCAACTCATCTTATGAAGCCAGTATTATCCTTATACCAAACCAGAAAATGATAAGAAAACTACATACAAATATTTTTATGAGTATGAATGCAAAAATCCTCAACAAAATACAGCAAACTTAATCTAGCAACTTATAAAAATAATTTTATACCCTGATCAAGCAGGATTTGACCCAAGAATGCAAAGCAGATTCAATATTTGATAATCAACTACTGTATCAATAGAATAAAAAACAAATGTGACAAGATCAGCTCAATAAAAGCGTGTGACAAAATCCACCCTTGCATGATAAAAATACTCAACAAATTAGGAATAAAAGGGAAGTGCCTTGACCTGATAAAGAGCATCTACTAAAAACCCACAGTTATCATCATGCTTACTGGGGTAAGAGGGGATGTTTTCCTGCTAAGAAACAAGACAAGGATGCCTGCTCTCACCGCTTATTTCAACATTGTACTAAAGGTTCTAGTCAAGGCAATTAGGCAAGAAAACAAACAAACAAAACCACAAGATACTACTTCACACCCACTAAGACGGCAAAATCAAAAAGTTTGATAACAAACTTTTTTCCATAACAAATGTTTGCCAAGATGTAGAGAAATCAGAAGCCTCGTACACTACTGGTGTAAATATAAGATGGTGCGGCCATATTGGAAAACAGTATGGCAGTTCCTCAAAAAGTTAAATATAGAGTTACCATATGTCTCTGCAGTTGCACTCCTAGGTATATACCCAAGATAAATGAAAACATTTTGCCCAAACAAAAACTTACACATAAATGTTTATAACAGCATTATCCATAATAGCCAAAGATTGAAACAATGCAAATGATTATCAACTGATGAGTGGATAAACAAAATGCGGTACATTCATACAGTGGAATATTATTCAGCAAAAAGGAATGAAGTACTGATAAATACCACAACTTGGATGAACCTGGAAAACATTACCCTAAGGAAATGAAGCCAGCCACAAAAATCCATTTATTATATGATTCCATTCATATGAAAGTCCAGAACAGGAAAATCTATAGAGACAGAAGGTAGATTTCATGATTGCTTGGTGAGGGGTGGGGTGGGGTGGAAAGGATGATACTAAAGGGTATAAGTTTTCTTTTTGAAGTGATGAAAATATTCTAAAGTTGACCATGATGATGGTTGCACATAACAATATACTAAAAACCACTGAATTTTACATTTTAAGTGGGTGAATTGTATGGTATTTGAATTACATTTCAGTTAAGCTATTTTTTTAAGATTTTATTTATTTGAGAGAGAGTGAATGAGAAAGAGAGCATGAGCGGGGATGGTACACGAGAGAGAAGGGAGAAGCAGACTACCCACTGAGCAGGGAGCCCAGTGTGGGGCTCAGTCTTGGGACTCTGGGATCATGACCTGGGCCAAAGGCAGACACTTAACCAACTGAGCCATTCAGGAGGCCTTCGGTTAAGCTATTTCCAAAAAAAAAAAAAAGGGAGACCTTTGTGTACTACTCTGCAATAATCTCCAAAATATTTTGTTAAACAAGATGCAATAAAAAGGAAAGAAGGATATGATATGAGATATCATATCCTATATGTGGTTGTAGTTGAATCTCTGAGTTAAAATTCATAGAACTATGACAAAAGAGAAAAAGATAATTTTATTGTATGATAATCTAAAAAAAAAACTACATCTTAGAAAACAAAATAGAAATTGAGAGAGAAGAAAGATTGTCACAGAATTGGTCACCCTGATAGTGAACATCAGGGAAGTCCTCAAAAAGAAAGTCATACTTGAGAGTACCTTGAGGGATGGTTTGGCTCTAGACAGATACTTAAGAGGAGGTTTGATGAAAGGAAAATCATTTCAGGCAATGTTAATGATGAGCAAAACACAAGGTAGGGAATTTCTGACTATCTGGGGAAGCATTAATTAGTCAATTCTGCTCAAAGGAAAGCTATCTACAAGAAAGAACAGATCAAATTGTGAATCTCCTTGCATGTCAGGTTAAGAATTAAGGGGTGCCTGGGTGGCTCAGTCAGTCAAGCGTCTGCCTTTGGCTCAGGGTCCTGGGATCCAGCCGCTTGTGTGCTCGCTCTCTCTCTGAAATAAATAAAGTCTTTTTTTTTAAAAAAAAGAATTAAACATTATACAGTCAGTGATGAGCCATGAAAGGAGTCTAATCTGAACTCTCTCTTAAGGGTGTTATTCTATAAAAATTATTAGTAAGTAGGAGTCCGGTTAGAAGACTGTTCTAGTGGTTTAGTCAAGTGAGAACCAAGAACTAACACAGGAGGTGGCAATCTGGGAGAGAAGGGAACAGATGGGGTTGACACTGTGGAGCATGTGGCTGGGGAGCAAGAGAAAAGTCCAAAACCTGACTATTAGGTTATGAGCCTAGGTGACTGGGATGATAGCACTATCAAGAAAAGGAAGCGAAAGCAGAGAAGTTGATGAGTTTAGTTTGGGAACTAGGAGACCTCTAAAGAAGAGATTTAGTGGCAGTTTAAGAGATGAGCCATGTAGCATAGCAGAAAGAGAATGTGGCCCATCTCTTCATCTGTAAGAGATTCAGATTCCAAAGGCAGTATGTTACAGTGATCGAGAGCAAAGATTTTAGAGTCCGATTTGCCTGGGCTTAGTACTCATTAGCCTTTTATTTAATCTTGGACATGTTATTTATGCCTCCTGGGCCTCGGATTCTGTAAAATGGGGATAATAATTGTATACCTACCTAATTTGACTGCTGTGGGGAGGATGTGTACAGACACGTACCTTAGAACAATGCTCGGGACAAAGAAAGCTTATTGTTACATAGATGAAGTCCTTTTTGATCTGATGATCCATTGTGGCTATACGGTCAATTTCTGTGACACTGCTGTTCCAAGGTAGAGGTCAGGGCCAGAGATACAGGTTAATCATTCCTTTTCTAAAGTAATATTGAGGGGCACCTGGGTGGCTCAGTGGGTTGAGCCTTTGCCTTCGGCTCTGGTCATGGTCACAGGGTCCTGGGATCGAGCCCCGCATCAGGCTCTCTGCTCAGCGGGGAGCCTGCTTCCCCCTCTCCCTTTGTCTGCCGCTCTGCCTACTTGTGATCTCTCTCTAATAAAAAAATAAATTAAAAAAATAAATCTTAAAAAGTAATATTGAACAGTGGTATGAGATGCCAAAGGAGAAAATATAAAGGACAGATGGAAGGCAAGGACAGAGTTTTAGAGAGCATTATATTTGGAGTGGGGGGATAGTAGGCAGTGAAGGAACATTCGGAGAAAGAGAAAACCACAGTAGAAAAGACAGCTTAAGGGAAGATCATCTTTTAGAGTGGAGGCCACTTGAGCTCAGTGTGAAGAATTATGGAACATATCTGATGAACAGGTAGAACTGAAGATGAAAGCAAAGGAAATTCATAGATGGAGCATAGTTCTGTGAAAACTCAAGAGGAAGGAAGATAATTTCTTTCTTAGAATTGGAATAAAAGATGGGAAGGATATATGGTGATGCAAGTGAGTTGGGAAAGTTGGAATGCAAGGAGGCTCATGTTGGAAAACTTCCTTTTTACTTATATTAAATAAGAAACAAGGTCATCTGGAAAGAGAGGAAGGTAGGGAATAAAATTGGAGAGTGTTTCTAAGCAGCTTTAAATATTTTCTCTAATTCTTGTCCTTTGTATGAGTGAAAAACAAGTGATCCATGTCAATTATAATAGGTAGTATTTACTAAGCCTTTAATATCTGCTTGTATCATGCTAAGAGATTATTTCAAATTTAGAACCTAATAGGCAAATAGTATTACTAGTATTAGCCACATATTACAGAGGGTAATGCATGACACACAGAAAGGATTAGAAATTGCTCAAGGTTACCCAGCTAATAAGAGGTGGGATCAAGACAAGTCTACCTAACTCAGTTCTTAACAATCATGCATTCTGAGGTTTTACTTTCAAATTTCATTAAAGCAGTGAAACATTGGTTCAAGAATATGCAAGCGTTAATGGGACAGAATACAAAATATAGAAAAATAGTTCATGTACACAGTGGAACATTTCATAAAGTCACCATTTCAAATAAGTAGGGAAAGGATGGCTTGATTGATAAATTCATTGAGCGATTAACTATTTTTAATTTTTTGAATTAACTTGACCCTGTATTTTAAAATATGTATAACAGAGGGGCGCCTGGGTGGCTCAGTCGTTAAGTGTCTGCCTTTGGCTCAGGTCATGATCCCGGAGTCCTGGGATCTTGTCCTGCATCCTGCTCTCTGCTTGGCAGGAAGCCTGCTTCTCCCTCTCCCACTCCCCTGCTTGTGTTCCCTCTCTAGCTGTGTTTCTGTCAAATAAATAAAATCTTTAAAAAATATATATGTATAACAGAATTCAGAGCAGTGGTTGTCAATGGGAGAGTAGAGATTAAATTAGGGGTACAAGAGAACTTTCTGAGATAATAGGAATGTTCTATAATTTGATTAGCATTAGAATGGTTACATAGGTCCTTTTTTTTTAGTTAAAACTCACTGAATTGTACATTTAAAATCTGTACACTTAACTCTATGTAGATTTTATCTCAGTTTTTAAAAAGGGAAAGCCATATGTAGATCTCCAAGATATCATTAAATGAAAAAAGCAAGGTATAGAATGAGACAGATGATGTGATATCATTTGTAGAGAGAAAAAAGAAATAACTGTCACTGAACAAAATTATTGCTGTGGATCCACACTCATGTATGTAAAGGTCTCATGGGTCTTGGGTCTAACCACCCTAATCCACCAAGAGATTCTTCCTCTAGTGTCAGTCTCTGTTCTTGCAGTTCCTTGAATGCAAAGAAAAGACAGATGTTTATGTTCTAACATTAGTTAAGAGTAAATCTCTCCACTGTTTATAATACTCATTGGTATAACATTCTCTAATGAAGAAAGATACTCTGTTAGTAAATCCTAACTAAAAAACATGACTTGTTTGTATAGTATATTTTGAAAAGCAACCTAGTGTGATGCAACCAGTGTTGAACTAGAAGTTGTTAGGTGATCAAGTTCTTGTTCTGACTCTGCCACCAATCGCATGGCTGTTTTGGACCCAGCCATTTAATCTTTCTGGCTTCAGTTTCCTTGTTGGTTAAATACATGAGTAGATGGATGACTGAGGGTCCTTTCGGGTCTAAGATTCCAAAAACCCATTTTATTCACGTGGACCTTATGTGAAATAGGCCACTTGACCTACACCTGTGGAAAGTAAGGTTTTTCTTTCCTTTTATACTTTGGAACAGGTGACAACCAAAGCCAAGCAACTGAAGGATTCAGTTACCTGCTCCCCAGGTGAGTTAACATCCACTTCATCCCACTAATCCAAAGTGATTTCTTCAAAATAAATCCCCTTTTATAATAACTACTTTAAATACAATGGTTTAGTAGTTTTGGCCAATGAACTCTATTGGTCATACCCCTAAAAGGGGTCAAATCACAGGCACCAACAAAACAATCCAGCCACACACACACACACACACACACACACACACACACACAGTGGGTGCTAAGATGGAGTTAACAAGTTTAATAAGTTAAATAGGTTAATAAGTTTAAAAGCCTTTTTCTTTGCTAGTCTTGGGTGAAGGGAGCACACAGGCGAAAGCCACTCTGCACCACCCACAAATGCACTGTGCACTTTCCCCTCACTGTCCACCTTGTTACCACCATGCACACAGGGAAGTCTTTCAGAATAGATAAGTAGCTTTCCCAAGAATCTATGTTTCTCAAAATATGTTTCTCCAGACTAACTGGAATTTTGCTAGAATCTCTGTACTGTTTGCTTGGAACCAGGAAGAAAATACTTCCTAACACCTTCCAACTTAAATGCACATCCCAAAGAGAGCAATGCAGGTGAGCAGACCCAGAAAGTCATCCCCAGGGCTCTGCAAACTTCAGGAGAGAGGGCATTTCCAGGTTCCTTTTCCATGGACACAGTTATTTGTCAGCACAGAGGCTGAAATAGGCAATGAGAAGCTGTGTGAAAGAAGCTGGCCTCCAAGACACTCTCCAAAAATGTATTCTTGGAAAGACGGTGTGGTGTAGACTGTTGCAGATACGGATCTTACTAGAGAATCGGTAGAGGGGGTAAAAAAGTGTGAACAGAATAAGAGCTGTGGTGTTGAGCATTCAGGGGTATCTCGGAGATGGCACCCATGGCCGGGAGACAGAGTCTGTTTGCCCTTTACTGTCCAACATGGCGGCACCAGGAGCAGCTTTGAGTGGAGAGCAGGTCCCAGAGAGTCCGTGGTTCACCTGCCGATGGTGAGCATAGATAGCACAAGGTTTGGCAGATTCACTGTAGCTTTGCTAATAGAATTAGTAACTATTCTGGACAGTAAAGGACATCCTTCCTTACCTAAAAAGTGGCAGTTTACTCCTTCTCAAAGAGCTCTTTGCATTCTTTGGTCACAACCTGACTCTGTGTATAACCCTCTGTCCCTCAATGTGTTGGAAGGACAGAAACTTGGAATCAGGCAGAATTGGGGTCAAATGCCACCTCTGCTACTTTCTGAGCCCGATTTTTGTCATCTGTAGAATTAGGACAATGATACCTATCTTTCTAGAATACTGTGAAAATTAAGTAAAATAATATATGCAGAAGGCCTTACCACACTATGTTGGGGCCAGTGCTGATACTCTTGTCACCTGACCTGCCCTGCCCTTCTGTCCATGTGATGTGTCCTTCCTCACAGGAATGGTCAGACTCTCTGAACTCAGATCTACAGCTCAGAGCTCCAGGTCCACCAAGGCCACCACGGCCTTGCCAGATGATATCATCACCCAGCGAGAAGACGCAAAGCCGGCTAGGGAGGAGGATGAGGAGGACAAGCAAGATGACGACGATGACGACGAGCAAGAGGCAATGGTCCTGGAGAGCCGGCTACGGAGGCGAAGGCCAGTCAGGCCACCTGAGGCCGCAGCAAAGGTGGAGCCAGAGGAGAAGTTCAGAGGAAAAAGGCAGAAGGACTTTGATCTATCAGAACAAAAGGAATCCAGCGATGAGGAGAGCCAGAAGAAAGACAGAACTCGTGCTGCCGAGGAGCTATGGACTCAGAGTCAACAGAAACTTCTGGAATTAGCATTACAGCAGTACCCAAAGGGATCCTCTGACCGCTGGGACAAAATAGCCAAATGTGTCCCATCGAAGAGTAAGGTGGGTGAGGTGGGGAAGGCAAGAGGCCTCTGTGCTGGTTTTAGAATACCACTGAAGTGGCTGCGGCCAGCACCCCCAATTCTTCACCTTACTCCTACCCTTCTCTCTCCAGTTGCCCACGCGATCTTTCTTCACCAGTGGTCTTCTAGTATAGTTCTCCTGACAGCAGGTTGAATCTGTGCCCCGGATTGACTAGTGTGTACAAATGAGGTGAAGATTCTAAGATAACCATTCTATAGACCAGTGGGTTTTCCTCAAGGAAAATTCCATATAGAGAACATAAATTTCACCCACAAGTCAGCCAAACTTCTGGAGCATTCGCCCCAGTCTGGCAGTTTGAAAGCAGCCCGAGATGGCTGGGTCACACCCTCATCACACGAGGGCAGCAGGAGCGGCTGTGCAGGCCGGCAGGCCTCCCTCGCGGGTAGAGGCTCCCCGTGACCAGTATCAGGATGACGTTGCCCTCTCGCTCTGTCATGAGCCTTCACCCAAGAGCGTATGTGTGGGAGGTGACTATGTCGTCATGGTCATCAGGCCCGTCACTCGGACTCTGCAGCTGCCTGGGGCTGACCTGAGACTCCGGAGGCGGGGGTGGGGGTCCGGGCAAGGACGACATTTAGGATTCAGCCCACCCTGGAGCCTTGACTGTTTATACTTAATTCCTTTCCTTGTTTACAGCTGTTAGGATCTGCTGACATACACCTGCAGATAGTTCTCAAACAAAACCTCAGACGGGCAGGCAGATGGGGTGCCCCCGGGAAAGCCAGCCCCTCTCCCCCGTCTTTGTCTGCTACTCCGGGGCTGTGGAGCTCCTGGTGTGATCCTTCCCATTCGGGCCTTTCTTGAAACACACACGGTCTCCTAGGTTTCTTTCCCTGTCGCGCTCCTCTCAGTCTGAGGCACCAGGAACGCTGAGAAATCAAAAGAACCAGTCTCCTCTGCCTTCTGTGCCTGTATCACTCAGTAGCCTCTGGGCACATTGATGTTCATTTACATTCTTATTTTTTTTTAATTGAAATTCTATGTTGGAGAATCTAGCTCGTGGCCATGAATGTCCCCGTGTGTACAGGTCTAGTTATCTATCACCTACTTGAAAATGATGAAGTTGAGAATTCCCGGGGAGAAAAATAAACCATTAGCAATTGATCTATTTGAGACACACAGATTCTCCCAGCCTCTCCAACTGGTTTGCCAGAAGTAATTATTTTCCCTGAATTTCTCTAGCATCTGTCAGGACACAGGCATCTACATGTGTGATGAATTGACACTGGCTTAAAATGAAGGAGCTGGAACTGTGGATTCCTAAGGATAGAACGTTCCGAAACTCATTGCCTCAGGGTTTGGAAACCATCCTGTTTGAACCAGAAATAAGCAGCACTTTTATCATCCTGCAAGTGTTCCCTTTAAGCCTTGACATTAGAACCAGTGCTGAAGAGATTGCCTGCTGGCTTTGCCTGCTATGGAGGGACTCCCTGTACGTGGCCTACAAGCCACTGGGAATTCAGGCCCTGAAGCAGGAGCCTTTGCCTGAGGCACACAGTCCAGGTCGGGCTCACTGGCAGGCCTGCCGCTCAGAGCTCAGGTCGCGCGGTCCTCAGTGAAATGTTGGGGCTGCATTGGTGTCGTGCACTAGGCTGCGCCAGTGGGCAGCAGAGTTAGAAAAAAAGGCTGATATTTTCAAAGACCCTATACAGGTAGTCTTTGGGGAGCCAGAAAAGGCACTTATAAGAAGAAACTCTCACATCACTCCTAAGCCAGAATCCTAGGAAGAGAATGAATGTCGACGCTCTGTCCATGGCTGATGAAAGCATCTGCCACGGAGCAGAAATCATTTCACACTAGACCTCAAGTTAGTGAAGGTATCCAGTGCCTCTGAGGTGAGTATATTTTGAACAGAAACAGAAATGGATTCTGGAAAGTACCTTGTGACAAACACGAGAGTAATGAGGCCCCTCCCTAGCATCACCCTAGCTCTGCGTTAGTCCTGAATCCTCACCCCAAGGAGTGACAGCTGCAGGGAGCTGGGATCTGAAGCTGGTAGTTCTGTGGCAACAGGCCGGAAGGTGTGGGTGGAGCCAGGACAAGCTGGAGGAGGAGTCTGGCACACTCCCTGCCATGGTCCCCGGAGGCCAGCGAGGCCACCATAGGAAGGTCCCAGCAGCCGCTTAAGGAGAGGCGAACCCAAATGAGAATGATATCGTGAATGCCTGGTCTCAAGTTTTTTGGTTCGTCTGATAGGGCCATATGATGATACAGTGAACTATTAAAAATGATCATTATTGTTAGCAAGTTGAGAGTCTTAATCATGATAACATTGGTGCGCCTCACACACAGCAGCCCTGGGCCCCTCAGCCCAGCCATTCACACTCCACATTGGGCAGGACTTCTGCCAGGCTCCTCCTGGCCCCTGTGTGGCCTCATCTACCAGTGAGCAACTGGACCAAACCAGCCAGTGGCAGGCGGGCTCTGTGCGGAGCCAACAGGCGCAAGGCCGCCCCACACACACAGGGCGCACCCAGTAGGCAGGTCACAGCGGGCTCAGCCCACGACACTCACTGACTTATGGAAATAACTGTCTCACCTCTCTTTTTCTCTTCCTACAGGAAGACTGTATCGCTAGATACAAGTTGCTGGTTGAACTGGTCCAAAAGAAAAAACAAGCTAAAAGCTGAATATTCTGGAAGATGATGTTCACCTTCATTTTCCAAAATGATTATTTTAAAAGTCTTATGCAGAAATTTGCATTTTGTACCTCAGTATTTCTATACGTCATGTGCCTTAGTAAAACAAAACAAAAAAATTAAAAAATTTTTTAAATGTTGTGCTGTATTGTTTAAACAAAGGCTGTGTTAAAGAAGAAAAAGGATCTGGGTATTTTACAGATTGTTTTCTTTCTCATCATTGCAAAGTTTACTTTCCTGCAAACTCAGTAGTGCTAACAATTGGCAGATATGGGACTTTGAAGGAACACAGGAATGAACGAAGATGCAAGAATTAAACCTAATGTGTGCCTTTGACCAAAGAACTCACTGCTTTCAGGAACTTATGGGTAGCGGGACGCAGGCGCTCAGGAAGACACCCGCTCACTTTTGAGCTAGCTAAGAATTGTGTGCGGCTATCTTCATTAGTTATATCTAAAAATAATAATAATAATTAGTCTACATGAATAAGGATATTAGGCAATGAAGGCAAGAACCCCCCAAGCTCTGTCGGGCAGAGCTGCGCTCCCCGCTGCAGAGCCGGCGGATGTCGTGCCTGCCTGCCCGCCACCCCTAAGGCGCCGCCTTGGCCTCTCAGTGGCTCCCGCTGCCCAAGCGTGCGAGCCACGCGGGCCGCCAGGGCACGTGGAAGGGGGGTGACTGGATAAATATGTACGGAGAGCTCGCTCTGCTCCGAGGACAGGGATGAGGTTAGTTTCTTGGAGGAAGGTCCGAGGGCAGCGGCCAGCACCGGCTCTGGAAGCGCTGCCGCCCCAGGGCAGCCGCGAACCCAGCCCCTCACCCCGCAGCTCCGCCGCAGCCCCCCAGGGAGGACCCCGTGGGCAGCGCGCCACCCTGGAACCTCAGAAAGAGCATACTTCCGACCGACTGGCCCCACGGTCCTGTGGTTTTCCCAAACCCAGTGGTCAGGCAGCAGCCCCGTCCAGCCCCGACCCAGGAGAAAGGGAGTGCCCACCTGGCCAGCCGGCCACCGCGGTGTCCCGGGTCAGGGGACTGGCCCCTGGGGACAGGGAGCCTTGTCCCCACCGTGCTGCCACCCTTTCTGCCACCAAACCAGAGCTGAGCCATAGGAATGGGGGGGGGGGAACCAACAGCTGCTCCCCGAGAGCTGCTCCTGAAGCCAGCGGGACTGTCACTGCACGCCTGCCTTGGCCTCCGCTGCCTCCCCATTCATTCAGGGGTCTGAGGGAGTAAAGCTGTGGAGGGAAATGGCGGCAAGCCCTCGGCTGTTCTGGCTTCATTCTGGCCCTGGAACCCCCTCATCTCTGAGTCCAGCCCCAGGCCCATCTTTCATGCAGCCTGGTGGTCCAGCTTGTGACCTCCTGGGATTCTGCGAGCATCCTTCTCAAATACCCTTTTCACTTGCAGTACTTTGAACTGGGTTCCTGTCACATGTACCCCCACACTGCAAGACATGAGTTCTGGGCTTCCAGTTTGGGGAGAGCCCCACAGTGGTCCAAAGATGCCCAATGAAGTACAGTCAAGATTCAATTCCCTAATTTGCCTACCAGCCTCATCTTTTGTAGACTCCTTAAGAAAATAAGGCTCTAGCTCAGCTTTCTCCCCATGACTATTCTGCCCACCAACTTTAAAAAGAAATCAGGAAGAGGCCCTTTCCTCAGGGGATTCTGGGAGCTGCCAAGTTTTGTCGAAGTAGGGTGGGCCAGCATGCTGGGGGGGTCCCGGAGCTCAGCCACGCTCCAGAGACCTGTGGGGTTCAGTTTGAGCAAGGTCATGGCCAAGAAAACAAAGGAACCTCCCAGAGGAACGCGCTACACAGATCACGGGGTGGGGGGTGGAGGGAGCGTCAAGCGCCCACAGCAACACCGGCTGGTAGCCCCCTTCTCCAGCCCCAGGACCTCCCCTTTCCAGAGCCACCAGGGGCAGCCTTAGCTACCAAAGCTCCAAGGCCAAGCTCTGTGACATGGGCGCCTCGGTTTACTTCTTTGTCTCCATTCCTCGACTGAGGAAATAGGAAATAATGGTAGCTGCCACATAGCCTGTTAGGACGATAAAGCAAGAAAATCTGCATAAAACCTTTCACGTTGCACCAGGCACACAGAAAATAGTAAGTGCTCTCCATCTGTCTGACCGTCCAGTCTGCCTGTTACTGTCATTTTAAGCGGCCACTGGCGCGTGAGAGGGGTTAGGCATCTGGGAACCCCTGCAACATGTCCTGTTCTGGTTGCGTCGTCTTCAGGGAGGGAGTCTACGTACTTCACCAGGCACCAGGTGTCCCCAAGGCTCTCTTACCCCAAAAAGCCTTTTACTGCCTCTGCTGTAGTATTCATCCTGACATGGCCCACGAACAAGGAGGCCCACGGATGTGGCTCTGATGACAAGAGGTTCAGGCCCCAGCTCTGCTGCTCGTGAGCTGGGGTCTGGACCGACCTCTCTTCAGCCTCTCCACGCTCATCTCCTGCCCTGAGGAGATGCGGATGTGTCGGTGAGCGGAGTCACATGAAGGGAAAGGCCTTCACACCGGCGGCTGCCTGGACTGGTCCCCGCCTCTTCCTCACATACTGTCTAAGGAAAGGGCAGAGCTTTAGAGTCAAAAGAGCTACATGTGAATCTCAGGCCAAGTGCAGTGAGCAAGGAGTGGGAACCCAGCCATGAAAATGGTCTCAAATGCTTGGGGTTTGGAAGGAGGCAGGGGAGGGTTGGGTGGGGAGCATGTACACAAGGCTTAAGGACACCAGGCTCGAGGTCCACACCCCGGTCAGACCCCAGCAGAGAACAAACAGCAGCACTGACAACAGCCCATTTCTCTAGGATGTGGGAAGCCCTCGGCAGGCGATGGGCACACCCTTGGCTGATGCCATCTGGTCACCCGGACCCCCACATCTCACTGGCCCCCTGCACAGCCTGGGGAGCCAATGCTTTGGGGACTTTGCCCTCCTCTTCTGGACGACAGGTCTTTTAATCCTTTAGTGACTTAGGTTTACTTTCGCCACTGGGACAAAAATCTCCCAGCTTCCATTTCTTTAAATCATTTAGAGCACCCATTTTTAATGCCCACTCACATGTGTGACTTCTCACAGAACCCCCATCTGGCTGACCAGGTCCAGCCAGGCAGCCAGCTCTCCTGCCCATGGCAGGTGCCACCCCACTCCGCAGGGACTCAGGAGGTGGCAGGCTGTGCGGGCTGAGTGGAGTTCCTCACCCAGCTTGATTTGTGGAAACAAGACAGACCACGCGGCTTGGATTTCCAGTAAGGAATCTGCTGCTTCTGTGGCATCTGTGTGGGGAACCATCTAGAAGTCCTGCACAAGCCTCTCACCCTGATCAATCATGTGTGCTGGGTCAGACAGCCCAACCCCACGAGGGGATGGTCATTTTTGATTGGAATATTACAGCCAGCGGGTTTTCTCTGTCATGGGTGTGTTTTCAAATTCCCTGCTCAGTTTTAGAATAAGATCATAATAAGCTTTCTACTGTAACTGTTTTAGAGAACTTAAACACCTCTAATCTCCAGACTTTTTCTTGTCATGTGCCAGTCCCACTCCCCAAACCATGTCTGCCTACCCCTTTGAAGGCAGAGAACTAATCCCTTTAAAATATCAGCTATTTCATTCCTACTTACGTCTGTGGGGTATTTGTTGTGTTGTTTTAGCAATTAGGGTTTTCCTAAAATTTAAAGGGGCCAGTTTAAATTGTGATATTCTATGCATGGGATGGACCATGTACTATGCAGGATGGTCCCAGTTTACACCTGTCTCAATACACCGCTTGGAGTGTGTGTTACATGGTCATGGGTCCATGTGGGATTGCTAACAGATGGCCGCTCCCTGAGGCTCTTGAGGGATTCTGAATCCCCCCCCAACCCCCAAGGAGGAAAGACAGCTGGGAGACTTCAGCAGGCACTCAGTTTGCCTTTGCCCTAGAAAGCCCCAAGTGTAGAGAGGTTGTGTGGATCCCGACCCCCAGCAACTCCTGAAGGACCCCACCCCATTCAGGGGAAACTGAGGCATGGGACACACCTGAGTCAAAGCTCAGCCTGACCAGGGGCTCCTGCAACAGGCCCTTCTGACACCAGTGCTCGAGGCCTTCCACACCCTCACTCACCACAGGCTGCCCATGTGGTGCCAGTACCTTCGAGCGCGAGCTGGGGTTGTGTCTGGAGGCTGAGGGGCAGGGAGGCCTCAGGGTGGGACCAAGTGGCTTAGATTAGTCAAGACTGGTCATTGGTAAAAACAGACTGTGACATTCAGTCCTATACTTTAAAGTTCCTCCTCACCAAATGGTCCTAAGACAAAGCCAGCTTTCCAAATAGCGGGCTGAGAATAAATGCCAAGCTCTCAGGTCGCAGCCCCCCACGTCACCTCACCTCCGCACACCGGCGGGCGCTCCAGGCAGGGGCAGTGTGGCCGCAGGACACTTCAGGGCACCGGGCCCCTGGTGCTCCTCCAGCCTTCCCAGGGGCGGCCAAGGACCCCAGGCCCTGTTACAGACTGGAAAGGTGGTGGGGTGGCCCAGGTCTGGCCCGCAAACTGGGGCAAGCGGCTTTCCTTTGGGCCACCTGAAAGGCAATGAACCTCTCGCTCCCCCCGCAGGAGCCCTGCGTCAGCTCCACCTGTAGCTTGGGGATCACGGCGGGGCCGCCGGGAAGCCACCCCACTGTCTTGGCAACAGTCCCAGTCTCCTGTTTGAGTAAACTACTTGGCCTTCGGCCTTAGACTTTATTCACTGGGGAGCTAAATTAACACGCTGTAAAACTGAGCGGCTACAATTATTTTCCTCTGGTCTGCTGGAAAAAAAGAACAGCTTCGTGTAGAACAAAAAAAGGGAAATCACTTCATCAATCTGATTCCCAGGCGGAAACTACTAGTGTTTCCCTGTGTGGAGTGGGGGAGTGGGGGGGGAGCAGTCCCCTCCTCCTTCCCCCCACCTC
>LNAC01000396.1:264914-297343 GCA_002007465.1 Ailurus styani | reverse complement strand
TCCCACTCTGCACTACTCCCAGATGGAAGCCTACCCAACAGGGTGCTCAACCCCAGCTCCCTGCCTCGTGCTGCCTGCTGGAGCCTCCAGCTTCGGAAAGCGCTCTGGGAATGAAAGGAAAATACACACCTAATTGTTCCCTCTTCCCTTCGCTGCCTGTATGTGTATGAGGGCCCCCGGATCAGTGTCTCCTGAATTATTATAGGAGTTTTACTCAGCCAAGCCCACCTTTAGTTACCACAGTTTAAAAAGAATCTCAGTTTTACAAAAGGAAATGGACAAAGATTTGAGTGGCATTGAGGAAATTCAGTAGGTCCTGAGTTCTAAAGGCAAATGAACGATCTGTTAGGTTTTGTTTTCCATCATTACTCAAAAAATTTCTTTAAAGAACTGTAAAATTTGAGAGGAAATATCAAATTGTCTATCCTAAATTATTTTGGTTCCAATCTGTTTCACGAAGGAAGATGTTACCTCGGCGAACAGTAGATGTCTCTAGACGTTAAACTATAGCTTGTCGCCCTTTTTAAGAGGCTTGGCTTAAGGATTGCCCATTGGAAATCTTCTCTTGGGCTAAAATGAGATCCATCCTGTTATGTTAAAACTGGAATTTAAGAATTAGATGTGGACATTTTTGCCTAGGGTAGTCTGACCAGAACAGGAGAGAGAGGCCAAGGGTGGGACAGGAAGGCAGGCACTGGGGTGTACTGGTGACAGTGACCCCCAAACTTGTTTCAGTTCTGAGACCGGTGGGCTCCACAGCCTCCACCTGCTCAGCTCACAACTCCTGGCAGCAAAGAAACCCACCCTCATTCCCAGCAAGCTGCAGGGGCCCAGGCCTGGCGAGGTGCCACCTGCCCTAAGAGCAAAGCTGCACCCCCAGGCCACGACCCTGCCACTGTGTGTGTCTCCAAGTCTTTTTTTGGTATCTTTTTCCTGGTCTTGGGTTGGACATTGATTCCAAAAAGCAAACCAAACACAGAGCTGCAGGAATGGAAAAAGAAGATTGCTCTGACGGAGAAGTGAGTAAATGTAGGTCATAAGAAAGGCACTTTCAGGAACTGATGACATGGCCAAGCTGTCACAGTGGCAGGGCCAGAGAGGGTGGGTCGGCTTGTTACAAAGTCACAGTCCTGCCTGCCACAAAGTGTGAAGCCAGCAGAGCCATACTCGTCCTGCAGCAAAACCCAAGACTAAGCATCTGGGTTGTGAGTCAATCGTCAAAGCTTCACATGGGAAGGAGGACCAAGCCTCCGGGAGGCGCAGCTGGGAGGGGAAGCTCTCCGGCACCCCGAGGGTTCTGGGGGTGGCAGGGGGATGGGGATCTCCCCGCACTGCACTCCAGCAGCTGCAAGTCCCGAGCCCTGAGCCCAGGAAGGAGGAGGGGGTGCCCAGAGGGCCCGAGGGACCAGGAAGGGGCAGGAGAGCAGCCTGAGGCCAATGGCACCCTGAGGCCAGCAAGGCCAGCAGGACCCGAGCCCTCCGGTTCTCTGCCCTGGCTGCACCCTGGGCTTGCTGGAGACCCCAGAAGTGCAGGCGTCCGCCGCCACAGCAGGGCTCCGGTTCCCTGCTCCCAGCTAGAGCGAGCCTGCTCCAGGGTCCCAGCCTGCAGGGGACTCCGGCATTCAGCCAAGGGGGACAGCCACTGCACAAGGCCGGGAGTTTGCAAAGAAAATGTACACCTTATTTCATTCAAAGAAGCCTCTGTACGTGAAGAGTTCAGCTGCAGAAAACACCTGTCTGTGCTTGCGCTGGGAGGGGACCAGGAGAACCAGAGAGAGAGCTGCTCCGGGAACAGCAGCGGTGCCAAAAATGTAAAATCTCCTAATTAATCCGTCTGCTTGTTAAGCGAGCCAAGTGAAAAAACACCAGATGCATCAATCAGAATTTGAGGGAAATCAAATCAACTCGATCAGCAAAAAAGTGCACTTCTTCAAACTTCAGGAGGCACCCTCACAACCCGAACGCTGGGAGTCCCTTGCCGCGCACCGCGAGGTCCCTCTCCCTCCGGGCCTCGCGCCATCAGCGCGGCTCCGAGCGCCCCCCAGTCCCCACAGCCCCCTGTAGCTGCGGCCCCAAGACACACTTAACAGTCTGATCCCCCGGGGCCCCCCTAAAGCCTTCGTGGCCCAGGGCCGCGCCGCCTTTCAACTTGGTGAGGCCTCCAGTTCTCCTGGGAATGAAGCACGTGTAAATAAACCCCGGGGTTCCCCCCTCTGGTCCTCAGATTCCTGTGCAGGTGACCCCAGACCGGCCCTCGGTTCCCGGCCACCCTGCCCAACAGCCGCCACTCCCCTGAGGCCAGACCGGGTCGCGGACTTGGGAGTCTCCGGGCCCCTCCCCCCCAAACGAGAGGTTCAGGGACCCCCCTCCCCGCCCCGGCTGAGAAACAAGACCGTGCGGGCGAATCTCCGGCCCGGAGCGCACGCACCGAAGCCTAGAAGCCTCCACTTGGTGCCACAGCCCCTTTCTCTGGCGCGTCCTACTCCGCGGTCACCGACCCCCCGCCCCCGCTGGCCTTTCTTCCCCAGGCCTCCCATGACCTCGTCCGTGTCCCTTCCCCGCCTTTCGGGTCCAGTCTACACCGAGCGCGGTGGGACTCACGGCACAGCCCGGAGTGGCCGGCGGGGGCCCGGGACCCGCGGGTGCAAGGCCGCGCCCGCCCCAGGAACGAATGCCACCCGCCGGGGAGAGGCCCGGGGAGGACGCGGCCTGGGGCTCCCCCGTGAGGGGCCGCGGGGGGCGGGAGCGACAGCCGCGGCCCTCGTCCGCCTGCTCACCGCGGGCCGGCGGCTTGGCGGAGGAATCGTCGGGAGGTGCTGCCTACTTTACTCGCCTCGTTCTTCTGGAAGGCGGGGCGCTGCGCACGGGCAGCTAGGTGGTGCTCGGCTTCTCCGCGCCTCGGTTTCCCCGTCTGTAAACCGCCAGACAGAGGCCTCTCAGGGCTGCGCGGATGGAAGGAGACGGGGCACACAGCGGCTGCAGGAGGTCGAGGAGGTGGGGCTCCCAGCCCGCCCTGGGGTCAGCCGGGTGGCCCCCACTCCGCCCCAGCAGGCCTTGGGGGGCGGGGGACCAGGGAGCTGCGGTCCTTACACACCCACGGCCTTAAAACTGGCTCACCCTGCAAGAAACCGCACCAAGCGCTCTGCTCAAAACCTGAAAACGGAACCCAAGTCACTTGAAGCTGCCCCGGGGATTTGAGAAGCTCCAGTGAAGACCATGCCGACCAAGAGGCAGCACATCGGTTTCGGGTACCGGTTACCCGGGTGGCTGCTTGCGGACTCCGCGTCTGGAAGATACACGTTTGCAGTTCCGATCGCCCCCGCTCTCCCCATCTGCCTTCCCTCGGAGCTCGCCCCCCACGCCTCACTACCACCCTTAGCACGCGGCGAGCGGCCTCCTGTGACCGCCGGCTGCTGAAACCGCGCCCGGAGCCCCTCCACACGCTTTTTCACAAACCCACAGCACCTTTCCGGCCTTGGGTCCCGGGCCCACTCCATACGGCCCGAGCAGCTCACACCCACCTCCCTGCAACCTGTTTCCGGCCGCGCGGTGCAGCCGGGCGTCCTGCGCCACGCCTCCCTCTCCCCTGCCTGCTCTCCTCCCTTAATTGCCTGGATGGTGTCAAGAGAAGGCCTCCGCCACAAGTTAATGGCTTTCCTTTAGAAGATTTGCAAGTAATAGTGAGGGTTTCAAGCTGTGGGCCCAAGAAACTGGTCATCAGAAAGTATCCTTTCTAGAAGAGTCCATGCTCACATAAAGATGACACACTGGACAGGACCTGTCAGGCCTTGGGAAAACTGCACACCTGGCCCAGAAAATTACTGAGTTACACCATATATAAAATTCAGTTTCTAAAATGTCTCAAGTATCTGTCACTTTTTATTTAAGTGACAAAAGCAGGGCACAAGATTATGTGTGTACTATGATGTGTGTAGGAAGAATACACATAAAAATAGATAGGAATATTGGCTGTGTATATTTTAATATAAAAATTGCCAGTAAAATGATGCAATAAATGAGACATTTCCTTTTTCTAGTTTCCAAGTTTTTGGAAAAGTAGTCATGATAACCAGTAATTTAAAAAATATGTTCAGACCAGCACTTAACAAAATTACAAACACCTTGAGGGGGCTGTTCGCACCCATTCGCCAACAGGTGGATGACCCTGCAGCTCCAGGAGGAGGGACAGCAGGCGGAACAGAAGCAGGGGAAACGGACCGCAGGGCGCGACAACTCGTGTAAGGGTCCGCTCCTCAGACAGCCTTGCCAGACTGGTGACCACGTTCACAATCAAAGGACACTCGGAGTTCACAATTATCTTCGCTGTCCTTAAAGGACTGTAAACATTTCAGTTACTGGTCTGAGATATTTCTTTTGATGCCAAGAACAAGGTGATGACTGGGACTCTAAGTGGAATAACAGTTGGCATAATTTTTTAACAAGGTAAAATTATTTAAAAATATAACAGCTGGGGGCTTGCGTGGCTCAGTGGTTAAGTGTCTGCCTTCGGCTCAGGTCATGATCCCGGGGTCCCGGGATCAAGCCCCACATGGGTCTCCCTGCTCCACTGGAAGCCTGCTTCTCCCTCTCTCATTCCCCCTGCTTGTATTCCCTCTCTCGCTGCCTCTCTCTGTGTGTCAAATGAATAAAATCTTTTTTAAAAATTAAAATTAAAATGTAACAGTTTCCAAATGTTTACAAAAGGTTACCATGACTTCATTTTGAAAGGCCTTGTTCGATTTACACAAAAAGATGGTGGCATCTATGTATGTTTCATTTTCAGGAAATACAACTAAGGTTAATGGTACTGCTTTCATTGAGAGTTCTAAAATCTAAAACATAAGCCCACCCCCTACTTTTAAAAACAGAATTACATTTTACTAGAAGGCACCTTCTGCCTACAATTCTAGGGGCCTCTCCTGTCTATTTCAGGGAGAATCTGGGTTACAGTGATCCTACTTTTGCTTGGTTGACAGCTTAAGAAAACAAGTTGGCAACTTGTTTTCCTTGGCATTCATTCTCAATGCTTGCTCTTGACCTGTGACACCAATCACACACCCACAGGAATTAGGCACAGAAGTTAGAAACCCATTTCCAAGCACAGCACCCTTCTCCAAGGGTCAAGTGCTGGGGAAGGAGCAGCAGCTGCCCAGAAACTCCTCAGAGCAAGGATCTAACAACCACATGGAACCAGAGAGCAGCCACCCTGAAAACCAGGTGTACTTGCTGGTGGAGCTGACAAAGGCACCCTGTGCCTCAGGTAAATTAGCAAGACAAAAAAGCCTGGGTAGTTACACTAAGACACGATACAAATAAGGGCCAAGGTGAGTGATACTCACTTTTCCAAAAAGAAAATCTGCATGGCTGAGTCCGGTTTTGTTCAGACTCCTCCAAGAGTGAGAAACAGGCGGGAGTTCGTAATCAGTCATCCGTCATCACTGCCAGAGACAAGACTTTCCAGAACCAGGTGTTTTCCACTTGTGTAAAGAAGAGCAAGTCTCTCCAGAAAACAAAACTTAACCCTTCAGTACAGTCAAAAGCCCAGAGCCAGTTTTCCTTGTTCCCTGGACCCCTCACGCCCGGGAGCATCACACAGACCCTGCACTCGGCTCCAGGGGCGCCCGGGCTGACGCTGGAGCATCTGCAGAGCTCCTCCGGTGAGTCCCATGCGCACCAAGACCGAGAACCACTGAGCCTTTCATGCAAATGACTCTAGTTAAAGCTAACTACACAAAGAGGAATTCAGTCTTTACCAAGTATGAATACTACTTTATTAATGTGCACTAATTAATTATCTCATCTGGAATTTATTTTCCTTGTATCTCCACTGTAATTCTTTTCCTCTCCTTTGCACTATAGCAGTTTTCAGAATTCGCTCTCAGTAATGACGTTCTAAGCTTTAGACGCCAGGTCGGTTTGCGCTGCAGCATTTCCCATATTGTATCAAGTTTACTCGTGAGCAAAATTAGGTTAATGCCAAGATGAATCCTCCAAAGCACAGAGCACAGCTGAAGCCTACCAGAATAAACTGTCCCGCGAGGCACCAACAGTCCTCAGGGCCTTCATTCTCTCCAAATAAGAATGACACAGAGCGGTGTCACCAAGCTGGTGTCATAGGTCACTCCTGAGTTCACTCCCCCCTCTGAAAACAACTAACAATTCCTTAGGAACAAGACACCATTGAGAGAAACCTAGAATGTGGCGGGGAGGCCGATGTAACTCCCGCACCTGAGAGGCCAGGAGAGCCCGCCTTGGAAGGTCCGAGCAGCAGCTGCACATGGACCACATCGCCCCCGCCCCCCAGGTCAGCACAGCACCGCTCCGAGGTCCCCCCTCCGAGTCTCTGGTTCCCTCAGTGGTGAAAAAGAGAAGCCGAGGGGGGGCACATCCAGCCCCCACGCCAGCACTGTGGGTCACTTCACAGAAACCCCTAGTCCACTTCCAACCCATGGGGCTCAACCACTGGGAATCTGACAGAGAAAGGGGGAAGGCACCTGCCACACCCAGGACTGGGATCTGGACACACCGAGTTCTTACCTGCAGCACCGGAGGAGTAGCCCCAACCAGCACCTTTGCTCACCAGCAGAACTGAGAGTCTGACCCCCGAGCCTCGGTGGGGAGCTGCTCTGCCCACGCTCAGGCACTGAGTTAACCTACAGCCCTGCCCACCGCTGAGTGTAGCTCCCAGTCTCCCCGGACCAGAGACTGACTGGGAACACGAAGGGGACCGACTGGAGCCCAGGAAAGAGCGCTCACTCACAGGCCCACCTACTGCTAAATATAGCCCCCAGTCACCTGACCAGAGGGTCTGGCCAGAACACCTGGAAGCTGTGTAGCCCAGAAATGCTCACGCAGAGAGGTCGGCAGGCAGAGCTGATCATCCCCAAAAAGTGGCACCTGGGGAGGGGATTGGATTGAGTCAAGACCACAAAGAGCTTTGCGAGGCTCAGAGTTAGTTCCCTGCTCTGCCCAGGAAGGGGAGCTAACTGAGCCCCGCCCATGGCTGAGAATGGCTCCTGGGCCTTCCCCAGCAGATGGCCCGGTGGGAACACCCGGGACTGTGACCACAGCAGGCACCAGAACTGCCTAGGCTGGGGAGCTCATTCCCAGGCCCACCCACAGCTGAGTACAGCTCCCGGCCCCCCCGAACAGAAAGCCTGGAAAGCACCCCCAACCTCTGGCAGGCAGTGCTGATTGCCCACGGGACACATCCAGCAGCCCCATTCAACCAGAGAACTGGGGCACCAGATGGCTGGAGGCAAGACCAGAAAGAGTCCTGCGGTCTTGGAGATAGTTCTTCCCCTCCACCCAGGTGGGGAAACTAAATAAAACCGTGCCCATTGCTGAAAACAGCTCTAAGACGCCCAGCCAGGGAGCCTGACCAGAGCACACAGGAAGTCATGTAGCCCATCCCTACTTACAGTGTGGCCCTTGAGCAGGACATTCTGTGGTTTCCCCACCTGCAGAGCAAAACCAGTAGCCCTGCCTGGCCAGAGAATTCAGTGCATGATCTTGCCTGATCAGGTTCTCCAGGAGCCCTGCAGGCCCTGGGGCCCATTTCTGCCGCACTGCTGGGGCAGGGACACTAGCTGTGAGTTAGCCCCACCTACAACTGAGAATAGCATCCAAGCTTGCCTAATAAGCCTGACCAGAGAACCCAGGCAACAGTGGAGCCCATCCTACAGCACCCCCCTCCTGACCTCAGGACTAAGGCAATGGAGTCACCCAAAAATGACCCCAGTAGCAGGTCCCATTGCTGGACACTCCCAGCAGACACATTCAGAAACCTAAAGTGAGTTGTCTGGTGAGCGGTCTCTGCCTAAATGAACCTGTAAAACCCAAAAAAGGAGACCCCTTACTCATATGCATAGAGACCAATGTCAGGAATGAAGATCACAAATCTCAGGTCAACATGAGTTTACCAAACTAATAAAACTCTAATAACTGACACTCAAGAAATAGGGATCTATGATCTGTTAAAGAATTGAGAATATTCCTCAAACTTTGGTGAACTCAAAAGAACATACAGAAACCAAATGATATTAGGGAAATAACGCATAAGCAAAATAAAAAGTCTGACAAAGAAACAGAACTATTAAAAAACAACAAAAACAGAAATCCTACAGCTTAAAAACATGATGACTGGAAGAACTCAACAGAGAGCTTCAAAAGCAGGAGAAAGTATCAGTGACCTAAAAGACAGAACATTCAAAATTATTCAGCCTGAGAAACAAAAAGAAAAAAAGAATGAAAAAGTAAAGAACGCCTATGGGAATTTTGGAACACAACAATATTCACATTATGAGAATTCCAGGAGAAAAGAAAGGGACAGAAAGTCTATGGTAATGGCTAGAACTTCCCAAATCTGGGGAGAGAAATGAACATCCAGATTCATGAGGCCCAAAGGATGCCAAATTGGTTGAACCTGAATAGGGTCACCCCAAAACACATTATGACTAAACTGTTAGAAGTCAAACACAAAGAAAGAATTCTGAAAGCAATAAAAGGAAAGAGAGAAGTTATGTAAGAGAGAAGCTACCATACAGAAACCCCTGAAGACTCTAGGCATATTTCTCAGAAGAAACATTTCAGGCCAGGAGAGAACAGGATGACATATTCAAAACAATGAAACAAAATAACCATCAATCCAGAGTTCTATACTTGGTGAAGCTGTCCTTCGGAAATGAAGGAGAAAGACTTTTCACATCAAACAAAAGCAGAGGGAGTGCATTACCACTTGTACCGCCAGCCTTATAACGAATTCTGTAAAGGGAGTTCTGTGGGTGGAAATAAAAAGGTACTCGTTAACATCATTATAGCATTAAAATGTAGTATAAAACTCACTGGTAATGGTAAATATATAATCAAAGATTCCATAATATGCTAACAGTGGTATGAAATTTACTTACAACTCTAGTTTAAAAATTAAAAAGCAAATAGTAAAAGTAACCATGACAATAATCTTGTTACTGAATACACAATATAAAAAAATATGTAAACTACAACATCAGTAACCTGAAATGAATTAAACATAAGTGGATTAAATTCTCCAAAGTAAGCAGGATGGCTGGACTAAAAAAGATACAACTACATGCTGTTTACAAAAGACTCACTTCAACCTTAAAGACACACACATAGACTGAATGAAGAGATGGAAAGACATTTCAAAAAGCAAGAGTAGCTATACTTTTATCAGACAAAACAGACCTTAAAAATGGTAAAAAGAAACAAAGAAGGTCATTAAGTAGTGAAAAAAGCATCAATCCATCCAGTAGATATAATAACTGTAAATGATTATGCACCCAACATCAGAACACCTAAATACATAAAGCAAAAGCTAACAGAGCTAAAAGGACAAATGAACAGCAGTACAATAATAACTGGGGACTTTACTATCCCCATCTCAACTTGGATAGATAATTCAGACAGAGAATCAATAAGGCCAATCAATTCAGACAGAGAATCAACAAATCTGCTTATGTTCAAATAAGCAGATTTGAACACAATAGAAAAATGGACCTAACAGACATATAAAGAAATTTCTGACAACGGCAGAACATACATGCTTCTGAAGCACACACGGAACATATTCTAGGACATATGATATGTTGGGCCACAAGACAAGTCTTAGCAAATTCAAGAAGACTGAAGTCATACCAAGTATATTCTCTGATCAATGATATGAAACTAGAAATTGACAGGAAAAAAAAAACTGGAAAACTCACAAATATATGGAAATTATATAATACTCTCCTGAACAACCAATGATTTAAAGCAGAAATCACTTTTATTTTTTATTATTTTTTTTTAAGTAGGCTCCATGCCTGGTGCAGAGGCCAACATGGGGCCTGAACTCACAACCAAGATCAAGACCTGCGTGGAGATCAAGAGTCAGATGCTTAACCAACTGAGCTACCCAGGCACCCTCAAAGGAGAGATGAAAGAAGCTTGAAATAAAAAAGGAAATAGAACATACCAAAACTTACAGGATGCAGCCAAAGC
Source organism: Ailurus styani (assembly GCA_002007465.1). NCBI lineage: Eukaryota > Metazoa > Chordata > Mammalia > Carnivora > Ailuridae > Ailurus > Ailurus styani. The sequence continues at coordinate 287,341 of LNAC01000396.1, read as the reverse complement.
AGTTCTAAGAGGTAAGTTAATAGCAATAAACACCTACATTAGAAACAAAGGTCTCAAATAAACAACCTCCCTCTATGCCTCAAGGAAGTAGAAAAAGAACAGACTGAGCCCAAAGTTAGAAGGAAGGAAATGATAAAGATTAGAGCAGAAATAAGTGAAACAGAGAAAAGGAAAGCAAGAGGAAAAAATGAACAAGACTGCAAGTCGGTTCTTTGAAAAGATAAACAAAACTGACAAACTTCTAGCTAGACTAACCAAGAAAAAAAGAGAGGTGACCCAATTCAACACAATTATGAAAAAGACATTACAACTGACAACACAGAAATACAAAGGATCATAAGATGCTATTATGAAGCAACAAACTGGGCAACCCAGAAGAAATGAAAAAATTCTTAGAAACATAAAATTTACCAAGACTGAATCAGAAAGAAATAAAAAACCTGAGCAGCCCAATTACTGGTAAGATTGACTCAGTTATCAAAGATCACAAAACAAAGAAAGTCCAGGACCAGATGGCTTCACTGGTGAATCTTACCAAATATTTAAAAGAATTAACAACAATCCTTCTCAAACTCTTCCAAAAAAAAAATTAAAGGGGAAGGAGTGCTCTCAGATTCATTTTATGAGGCAAGCATCACCCTGCTACCAAAGTCAGAAAGGACACTGTAAGAAAATGCAACTACAGGCCAATATCCCTGATGAATATAGATGCAAATACTAGAAATACTAGCAAACCTCATTCAGCAGATCATTCACCATAAAAAAAAAAATCATTCATTATGAACCAGTGGGATTTATACCTAGGATGGTTCAAGATACACACATCAGTCAATGTGATACACATCACATTAACAGAATGAAAAAAAAAATCATATGGCCATCTTGAGGTCCTATGAGGCAGAAAAAGCATCTGACAAAATTTAACATCCATTCATGATAAAAACTCTTAACTAATTCTATATAGAAGAAATGTATCTCAACTTAATAAAGGCCATAAATGACAAGCCCACAGCTAAAATCATACTCAATGGCAACAAGTTGAAAGCTTTTCTTCTAAAAATAGGAACAGGACAAAGATGCCCACTCTCACTACTCTATTCAACATAGTATTGAGCATCCTAGACTCCTCCAAAAACTATTAGATCAAATCAATGAATTCAGTGAAGTTATAGGACACAAAATTAACACACAAAAATCAGCAGCATTTCAGGGTGCCTGGGTGGCTCAACTGGTTAAGTGTCTGACTCTTGATTTCAGCTCAGGTCATGATTTCAGGGTCATGAGATCGAGTCCCACATGAGGCTCCATGCTGGGCATGGAGCCTGCTTAAGATTCTCTCTCTCCCTCTGCACCCCCTCCAACTTGCATGCATGCATACTCTCTCGCTAAGAAAAAAAAAAAGTCAGTAGCATTTCTATGCGGTAACAACGAATTATCTGAAAAAGAAATAAATAAGATGATCCTATTGACAACAGCATCAAAAACTTAAGTATTTATGCCTACATACTTAAGCATAAATTTAACAAAGGAAGTTAACGTTCTCTATACTGTAAACTACAAGACACTGATGATAGAAATTAAAGAAGACAAAATGGAAAGAATATTGTTCTTGGAACAATTCATGGATTGGAAGAATATTTTTAAATTGTCCATATGAACCAAAGCCACATACAGATTCAGTATGATCCGTATCAAGATTCCAATGGCATTTTTTTATAGAAGTAGGGGAAAAAATTCTAAAATTCATATTAAACCATAAAGGACCCTGCATAGCCAAAGTAATATTGACAAAGAACAAAGTGGGAAGCATCGTACTTCCTGATATCAAGCTATATTATTTAATCTTGTGATCATCAAAACAGTATGGCTGGCCTAAAAACAGAAAGACCAATGGAACAGAATCAAGAGTCCAGAAATTAAACCAAACATATATGGTCAACTAGTATTTCACAAAGGAGCCAAGAATACTCAATGAAGAAAAGACAGTCTCTTCAATAATGGCGCTGGGGAAATTGGACATTCACGTGTAAAACGGTGAAGCTGAATGCCTATCTTAACACAACTCACAAAAAATAACTTGAAATGAACTAAAGACTTACTAAATGTAAGACCTGAAACTGTAAAACTCCTAGAAGAAAACGTGGGGAAAAAAACTCCCTGACACAGGTCTTGGCAATGATTTCTTTGGGTATGAAACTGAAAGTAAGTACAAGCAACAAAATTTTTAAAAAGTGAGACTATCTCAAAATAAAAACTTTCTGCACAGTGGGCGCCTGGGTGGCTCAGTGGGTTAAAGCCTCTGCCTTCAGCTCAGGTCATGATCTCAGGGTCCTGGGATCGAGGCCCGTATCGGGCTCTCTGCTTGGCAGGGAGCCTGTTTCCTCCTCTCTCTCTGCCTGCCTCTCTGCCTACTTGTAATCTCTCTCTGTCAAATAAATAAATTTAAAAAAATCTAAAAAAAAAACAACAAAAAACTTTCTGCACAGTGAAAGAAACCATCAGCAAAATGAAAAGACAACCACCTATGGAATGTGAAAAATTATTTGCAAACCATGTAAAGGTATTAATACCCAAAGTATATAAATGACTTATACCACTCAACAGAACACACACACACACACACACACACACAAACACCCCCCAAATAATCCAATTAAAAAATGGGCAAAGGACCCAAAATAGACGTTTTTTTCCAAGAAGATACACATGACCAACAGGTACATGAAAAAGTGCTCAATGTCACTAATCATCAGAAAAATGCAAAAGAAAATCACAGTGAAATATCACCTCAGACATGTTAGAAAGTCCATTATTAAGAAGACAAGAGATAACAAATGCTGGTGAGGAAATGGAGAAAAGGAAACCCCTGAGCACTGCTGGTGGGATTATAAATTGGTGTGGCCACTATGGAAAACAGCATGGAGGTTCCTCAAAAAGTTAAAAATAGAACTACCCTATGATCAAGCATTCCTACCTTTGATAAAGTATCTGAAGGAAATAAAAACATTATGTCAAAGAGATATCTGCACTCCCATGTTCCCTGCAGCATTATTTACAATAGCCGAGACATGGAAACAACCTAAATGTCCACTAATACATGAATGGATAAAGAGGCTGTGGCATGTACACACATATACACACGCATGCATGCACACTCTACATACGGTATATAATATATATGTTACATATGTATAACATGGACTAGTACTCAACCATAAAGAAGGAAATCCTGCTGTTCGTGACAACATGGATGGGACTTGAGGGCATTATGCTAAGTGAAATAAGTCAGACAGAGATAGACATATACTGCATGATCTCACATGTGCAATCTATTAAAAAAGAGAGAGAGAGATAAGGAAAACTAACTCATAAAGATCAGATTTGAAGTTACCAGAGTGGGGGGGCTGGGATGAGAGAGAATTGGATGAATGTGGTCAAAAGGTAAAAATGTCCAATTAAAAATAAATCAGTACTAGGATGTAATGTACAATATGAAGACAGTTAATACTGCTGTATGATAATGTGAAAGTTGTTAAGAGAGTAAATACTAAGAGTTCTCATCACAAAGGGAAAACTTTTTTTCATTCTCCTGTTTTCATATCTGCATGAAATGATGGAGGTTAACTAAACTTACTGTGGTGATTATTTCACAATACATATAAGCCAAATCAGTATATTGTAAACCTTAAGCTTACTGTAGGCCAATTATATCTTAATAAAACTGGAAAAAAGAATGTCACAGAGTTATAAACATTATTAAATTTTATTAACAAAAACTTTGTACATTTTCTTTAATACATGTGGAATTTTACATCTAGGTAAAATAACAACACATTCAAAATTTACCATTTATACAAATTGTTACAGAATAACAACCAGTGGGTTAAATAAGTAAAATAAACCACACCGATCTTTTTAATTATCTACAAAAGATTTGACTTTCTTTAAAATTCCCCTGAACATATAAAAATAAATTAATTTTACTTTTCAATTAAATCTACCAATTAGAAATATTACAAATCAAAATATCAATGTTATCTTATGAATTTTTCACAATACAAAACAGATTCACAAAACCTTATTTACAGAAATGAGGTAAGAACTGTGCAATGTTTAACCAAGAGACATATTGCAGAATTAACATGTTCTTCCAGCTAAGTACACAGTGGAGGTCTAATTACAGCTGGGTCTTTTCCACTAATAATTCACACATTTAAGAACAGTTCAACGATTACATCCCCAATTTTTCAATTTATACTCTGCCATACTGTCACACCAGGAGTGTGGCTTCCCAAAGTGTAAGGACTGTAAATATAAATTTCACCTGTTTCAGGAACAGTACTTGTTTTGCTTGTTTGTTTGAAATTACTGTCAGTAAATGGGAAGTTTTTTAAATTAAAAAAAAAATTCTTACCAAATCCACTCATTTTTCTTGTGATTCATTAGTGGATAAATACCCAGGTAATAGTTTTGCCTGAGCTATCTACAGTGGCATAGAAAGTTTTTAATAAAGGCAGAACCATGGGGAAGGCTGCTGGTGCAACACTGACTATTCCTACTACTTACTTACAAGGACTGACAGTAGTGCAAGCTCAGCTGTCTAGAGCCATTTCAACACAATGAAGGTACTAACAGGCACTTGATTCAGGCCAAACCCGATCAGCAGTTTCCAGAGTGGCCCCTCTTTCTGAAAGAAATCTTTCGCTTTGAATTGATCTGGTTCCCCCAGCAGCCTTAGAACTCATTTAACCCAAAATATGAGTAGTTACTTTAAAATATGAGTAGGTCTTAGCACTTTATATTAAAAAAAAAAGTATTTAGCAAAAGAAAATTGCCTTTAGCAGAAGCAGACATTACCATCCTAACTTGATTACTAAAATTGGCCAAATCCTATTATAAAGAAAATTTTTATAACAAAGATTGCCAAGTCCCAGTTGATGACCTATTAATTTGCGATACTTAACCAATAAAACTCCAACAGAAGATATTGGACAGTTCCTTAAAATTCGTCTTAAGATCTGACTCACAGAGCGAGCATACTGTATCCCAAACAAAAGACTGTATTTCATATTCTAACTTGTACAACAAAATCAAAGTTTATAAATGGAACAAGTCTTTAGTTTTGCTGTTTATCTCTCCAATTTATAACAAAATTAGTTGTGCACCAACTATATTAAATTCCTCTTAGGTTGATAAATTCATTGCATGTAAATTATTTCATTGACAAAAGTTAATTATTAAATTTTTTTTTCAAAGTTCAAAAAAATCGGGGTTGAGGGATGGGGGATATATGGGAATTCCATTTCAGTGCAACAAAGCAACAAGAAAATTAATCAAAGCCTTACAAGAAAGTCCTTGTGGCAATTAATCCTTTGTTGTGCAGTTCATTTCTTGTCGCATTTCTTCATAGGTGTAGGAGGGCTACAATGGCAGCCAGATGAAGTGCTAGAGCAGCAGGAGAGGCAATCTAGAGGTTTCTCAAGTGTCAACTTTTCTCTTGAGTGACAGGCCCAGTTTTATCACTAAGTCTCTGCAGTTAAACAAAATCAAAGGCATTAGGTAAACGAATGTGTGGCCCACACGTGTGGTACTCTTCTCTTAAACTGGAATTATAACACAGATAAAAGGTGGTATATATGGTGACTTTATTTTTTTCTACAAATTGGCACGGCTGCTTTTCAGCACAATAGGAAGCCATGAGCTTACTGGTAAACATTATCATTTGCTTTATATTAACTTCAGCAGTATACGAAGGCAGAAGGGTCCATCTGAAGGACAGAACTCATAGAGAACGGATGTAGAAATCATCCCCCAAATTGACTTTTCCACAGAAGTAGTAACATGGTATTGGAGAAAATGAATTTTTTATGGACTAACAAAAGTCATGGGTTCTGATCCCACATGTGCCATTTGTTCCTTAAGCTTTAACCTCTTTGAGTCTCCTTTTACTAATCTATAAAAAAAATTTAAAGTCCCTTGATACGATTGTTATCTAACAAAGATGCCCGGCACATAGTGGGGTACTCATAAATATTACTTCCCAGCCTTGCTTTTCTCCCATTAGGTACTTAATACTGCTTATTTTTTTCTTATTATTTTCCATTAAAAAACACACTCCATCCTGTATCACTCAGGAAAAGGTAGCTTATAAATACAGGCACACCTCGTTTTATTATGCATCACTTGACTGATTTTTTTTCCCCCAAACTGAAGGTTGGTGGCAATCTTGTGTCAAGCAAGTCTATTTGTACTACTTTTCCAACAGCATTTGATCAATTTGTAGCTCTATGTCACATGTTAGTCATTCTTATACTATTTCAAACTCTTTCATTATCATATTTGTTACGGGGATCTGTGATCAGTGATTACAACTCTCTGAAAGCTCAGATGATGGTCAGCATTGTTTTTTTTAGCAATAAAAAGCATTTTTAAATTAAGGTATGTGAAAAAAAAAAATTAAGGTATGTGCTTTGTTTTTTTTTAGCCATAATGCTATCGCACACTTGACAGACTACATACAGTACAATGTAAACATAATTTTTATATGCACTGGGAAACAAAAACATTCATCTGACTCACTTCATTATAATATCTGCTTTATTGCAGCAGTGTGGACCTGAATCCGCACTATCTCCAAGGTATGTCTACAGTTTGCTTTTTAACGCAAGAAAAAAACAGTATAAAAAGTCCCTAAATTAATACAGATTCATGGAAATTTCCCACATCTGTGAAACACTGGAGAGGTGACTAGGTTTATGATAGTGACAGTAGTACTCACAATCAGAGACGGGGCAAACAAAGGCATTGAAGAGTTGATGAAAACCAATTAATACTGCATTTTGAACCAACTCTTGTTACTCAGTACAAACTAAAGATTCTGAAGACTAACAGCACAGTAAACAGCAAGCTTTTAAAGTAATGGGAAATAGCAAACATTGTGACTTTTCACACTGTGATTTGCCAAGTCTCCCACCTCACTCTTTCCCTTCTTCCTTTTCCTGACGTCCAGTCTCCATTCTGTATCCCAATATCCTTCCTCTAACAGGGTTCTGCCCTGAACTCGAATTTAGGGGAAACACTTATACTCCAGTAAAGTAGACCTGATTGAAGGGGAGAATTAATAGAAAGAAACAGCCTTAAAATGTGCGCTACTACATGTACAGTACACTGTTCCTGCGTCCATTTTTAATTTATCTTAACTGGTACATTGAAAGGGTAAGAGGCTATCACTTCAATGAAACTAATAATTTAAATTCCATTATAAATATAAGTATGATTTACTTTCTTTTTAAAAATTAATTCGGCAGAGTAACTGGAGTGCCCTAAAATTTATATATTAATTTATTATAAATATAATTCAGTTTTACAAAGTACTTTAAAGCAAAATAATAAAAATATCCCAAAATTATCTAGACTGGTTCTATAATTAAACAAATTAATGGAACAAAAGTTCATCAAAAAGCACCAACTATTATCTTTTGAATGGACTGTCCCATACCACTTACTATAACTAAAACACATTTTCATTTCCAATTTAGTGAATTATAAAACGTCCTTCAAACCATATGCACAAATTTAAACTAAGGTACTTTGGGGGTTGTATAAATTGGCTTGGGTCCTTCATGTTTGCAATATCCAGCTGCTGAAGCAACTGGTTTTAAAAAGAAATTATCAGGGGAATAATATATTTTTTTAAATAAGAGAGAAAAGCTAAAGAGACAGTCATCTCTGATTCATCAGTAAAATTCTTTTTACAATTTCACGAGGTAAGATAAAGCAAAGACACTTACTGTCACTTTCTGACTGGCGCTCTCACCGTGGATGGTGAGAAACGGGTTGGTGGTGGCTGGGTGGAGGGGTGGCGCCGGAGCTCCTGCCAGCAGGTTGTTGATGGGGATCTGCGCCGGCCCGGGGATCTGGAGCTGCTGCAGCTCTGGCGGGTGGTGCTGCTGGTGGTGGTGCTGCTGCATTAACTGGTACAGAAGGGCCTGATGCTGCTCCTGAGGTCACAAACATGGGGGAGAAGATGAGTTCCCAGTCACAGAACGGAGCAGTCACTAAAGCCTGACTTTTCTATCTTCTTCTTTACTTTAACGTGGGATATTTAAATAAGTCACATTTATACTACTAAGAAAGAAAACAGTATCTTATCTGGAAAAGTATACTGTACTAGGTAATAACCACCTATTATAAAATGTCAATATCACTAGTGAATGGCTTCTTTTCAAAACAGGGCAAACAAATACAGGAGACCTCTATTCCAATTAGGTTATCCATGATAATTATGGGCAACGGCAAGTTAGAAGTCATAAGTTATCTAGAATGTGGGCCATTCTCATTCCCAATTCTGGGAACATAAAAGTAACTTTTATTTTTTTATTTATTTATTTTTTTTTAAAGATTTTATTTATTCATTTGACACAGAGAGATTACAAGTAGGCAAAGAGGCAGGCAGAGAGAGAGGAGAGAGGAGGAAGCAGGCTCCCTGCTGAGCAGAAAGCCCGATATGGGCCTCGATCCCAGGACCCTGAGATCATGACCTGAGCCGAAGGCAGCGGCTTTAACCCACTGAGCCACCCAGGTGCCCCTAAAAGTAACTTTTAAAGTTCTCATTCATGCCAACAAAAGAGTGCGTCCTTGGTATAGTTATGAGACTATTCTTTGCAGCAAGTATGTATTTGATCTCTTGAGTGTTTACTATGTGCCAGGCACTGTTCTGAGACATATCAGTGGGGGAAAAAATCTCTGCCCTTCTGTGGCTCTGCCTGAGGGGGAGAGAGAGACCAAAAAAATATTAGGATATGATTATTGGTAAGGATCCGGGTAAACAGGAATGTGTGGGAGTGTGTACTGATGGGGATGGAAATCTCAGATAGGTCAGGGTGGTTCTCAATTGGACAGACTTGGAGGTAAGGAGGGAATTTGCTATGTGGATATGGGGAAAGGGAGGGGATTTCTAGGAAGAAGGAAGAGCCAGCGCTAAGGGGCATGTGGGAGCATACCCAGTGTGATCAAGGACTAGCAAGGAGACCAGGAGCAGGCTGGGGACAACTGAACAAGTAGGAGACAAGGGGAGAATGTGGGCCTCATAGTGGTGGGCTGTGAACACTCTGGCTTTTACTCAAAGTGATACGGGAAAGCAGGGGAAGGTTGTAAGCCAAGGAGTGACACGATCTGACTCAGGACTTTGTGGATTCAATGGGAGACATCAGACAAGAGTGAAATATGACTGCCAGGTTTTGGGCTTGAACAACTACAAATCGGTGTTGCCTTTGGCTGAGATAGGCAAAACTATGTGTGGAGCAGGTTTGTGACAGATTAGCAGTTCAGTTTGGGACAATATTATGCTTGAAATGTCTATTTCAAAACACCCAAGTGGAGAAATCAAGAAAGCAGTTGGATACAGAAGTTTGAAATGCCAGAAAGCGGCCTGGGCTGAAGATGGAACATCCGCACATATTTAAAGCTGGATTGGAGAATGGTGTTTGAAGATCTATGACTGGAGGAGATCACTGAAATTCTACTCTGAAAGTGAGAGGCTGAGGTGGAGAGAGGAATGAATGGTTAGGCAGGAAGAACACCGTGGTAACATGGGCTCCCGAAGGCTAAGAAAAGAAAGTGTTTCAAGGAGGAGGGAGTGATCAACTCTGTCAAATGCTGTTGCCAGATCAAGGAAGAAGAACAACTGTCCACTGACTGGACTTAGCAGTATGAAGACCATCTGGGAGGGGACAGCAAGCAGAAAAACAGAGCAGCAGTTGGTGGTGGGAGGAGGGTCAAGCAAGAGTTCTTCTTAAGATGGGAGCAGTCAGGATGCCTCAGAAGAAAATGTGCCGCTTGTAAACGAACAAACTTCACCCCACAATCTTGGCTGACAAAGGAAAGATAGAATTTAAACCACTTCGGTTCTTGTGGTCTCTGAGCAACAATGTGTGTGCTAAAACCTCCTCAATGAACCATGTTCTAGAAATGAGTCATCTATATGTACTATTACTAATAACAATCTTGATTAAGAGGCAGGATATTAGGATACAATTATTTTGTTTAAAGATTTTATTTATTTATTTGACGAGAGAGAGAGAGAGAGAGAGAGAGAGAGAGAGAGAGAGAGATTATAAGTAGGCGGAGAGGCAGATGCCCGGCTTGATCCCAGGTCCCTGAGATCATGACCTGAGCCAAAGGCAGAGACTTTAACCCACTGAGCCACCCAGGTGCCCCTGGGATATGATTATTGGTAAGGATCAGGGTAAACGGAATTTTAGTACTTCGTATTAAGATGAGAGATAAGAAAACAAGATCACATTTTAGCGTAAGCATTAAAGAATTTATATATAAACTATCTTTATACCACTGTAAGAACAGCAACAGTGAAAATGATGATCTACAATCAAAACAAATATTTTCAATACATTTTTGACTAAAGCAAAAAAATGGGTAGATGTATTTTACTTATTTATAAAGATTTTATTTTTTTTATTTTATTTTTTAAGATTATTTATTTGAGAGAGAGTAAGGAAGAGACCTACAAAGAGAGTGAGAGAGAGAGCACGAGCAAGGGGAAGGGGTATGGGGGGAGGAGAAGCAGGCTCCCCACCAAGCAGGGAGCCCAATTCGTGACTCGATCCTAGGACCCCGGGATTAGGACCTGAGCCAAAGGCAGACGCTTAACCAACTGAGCCTCCCAGGCACCCTAAAGATGGATTTAAGTAATCTCTACACTCAACGTGAGGCTTCACCTCACAACCCCAAGACCAGGAGTCGCACAGTCTCCTGACTAAGCCAGCGAGTGGATACTTAGAAAGAAATTACAAACAAAAGCTGAAACTCTGAGCTAATTAGTGTATTCTCCAAGCAGTCTAACTCAATGAAGTATGCTATGGAAACAGAGCTGGAGATAGTTGCATAAATACACCAACCCATCTGGCTTTAAGTTTATAACGGCACAAAGTTTATGACCGCACAAGGCCAGCATGTGAGCTCTGTATGTGAGCCACATGCTTTCAATATTTTTTTTTAAGATTTTATTTTATTTTTTTTAAAGATTTTATTTATTCATTTGACACAGAGAGAGAGATTACAAGTAGGCAGAGAGAGGAGAGAAGAGGAAGCAGGCTCCCTGCTGAGCAGAGAGCCCGATGTGGGCCTCGATCCCAGGACCCTGGGATCATGACCTGAGCCGAAGGCAGCGGCTTTAACCCACTGAGCCACCCAGGCGCCCTTAAGATTTTATTTTTAAGTAAATCTCTACGCCCAACACGGGGCTTGAACTTACAACTCCAAGAGGTGCATGCTCTACCAAATGAGCCAGCCAGGTGTCCCCCTCCCAAAACTTAGTCAATTCTTCCTCTCTCCTCCAAGATACCTATTCCACATTTGCTTCTCTCCTCTGACCACCAGTATCCTTATCTCCCTCAGCTGATGCCTTTAATTCTTTTCTTCTTTTTTTAAGATTTTATTTATAATTTGAGAGAGAGCACAAGCAGGGTGAGGGACAGGAGAGGGGAAAAACAGACTCCTGACTGAGCAGGAATATGGGCCTCAATCCCAGGTCCCTGAGATCATGACCTGAGCTGAAGGCAGAGGCTTAACCCACTGAGCCACCCAGGCACCTGAATCCTTTAATTCTAATTTTGAAAATTAAAAACATTAAAGTGGGTTTCCTCAACCTCCTGTCATAAAAACCCTCTGATAGCTGCTCCGCCTGCCCTCTTCATACAGTGGAATGTTGCTCTCCCCTCCCCTCCCTTTCCGTCCCCTCTGAAGAACTTTGCTGCTCTGTTATCCTTCCTCTCTCCTGTTCCCATCAACATATACATATGCTGTCATATTCAAAAGGAAAAGAAATTTCCCCTTTCTTCCATTAGCTGCTCATTCCTCTGCTTTTTTAGCCTGAAGTGTCTGGAGCTGCCAATACTCCATCTTCATTCCCCCTCCTGCCATTTTCTTTGGAACCATTTGAGGAGGTTTTTACTTCTCACCACAATTGTCAAAACCTCCAGACAGCCAAATCCAATGGTCAATTTACTTGTCCTCCCAGAAGTATTTTTACACAGACGAGTCCTTCCTTTGTTGATACATTTTCTTCAAGCAGACCCAAGGACACCACTTCTCAGTTCTCCTCTTAACTCACTGGTCACTTTTTTCCCACATCCTTTACTAGATTATGCTCCTCTTCCAAGATATCCAGGGCTCAGTCCTCAGATATCAGTCCTCATTCCCTACTGATCTCATAAGATCTTATAAATCTGAGTATCATTTATGCAGCAAAGACCCCAAATTTATATTTCCAACTGCATCCTTTCCCTGGGCTCCAGACTCACACAACGGTCCGGTCCACATCCCACTTGAACACCTAAATAGACATCTCCAACTCAGTATGTCTGTAACAGAACTTCTGCTTTCTCTCCAAAACCAGCTGTCCCTCCAGGTCTTCCAAATCTCAGTGAAACGCAACATCCCATTGTTTAGAACTCTTCTTTACCTTGAATGTCTGACAAGCAAGTTTTGTTCATTTTATCTTCAAAATACACAATCCCAGAAGGTTTTCCCCCACATTTATCCTATTTAAGAAACCACATCTTCTACCTGGACTACTCCAATAGCCTCCCTGTTTCTCTTTTTACTACTATCTCCCCTCCCAACACATACAATTTTCCATACAATGGCTAAGCTAATCTTCAAAAAATGTTGATTGTTATGTCACTATTCTGTTCAAATCTTCCAGTTAATTCTTAAAAATAATCCTGAAAGAAACAGTGAAGATGTATGAAACAAGATTTTTAAAGTTGAGATAATGATTAAAACTAATATACTATATGCTGTTTTGATACATTTGAAAATAGAAAATGTAAAATGTAAATAAAAATAGAAAAGTTTAAAAAAAAATCTCTAATGGCTTCACATCACACTCAAAAATCTAAATTTCTTGCCACAGACAGCCAAACAAGGCCCACCGGTGACTTTCTCTCCTCTGCACCAGCCTCTCTCTTATTCTGCAGTCATGCCGCCCTTCTTTCTAGTCCTCAAAACATAAACACATGCGGTCTTTTCCAATGCTGCTCTTCCATTCCCCTGTGTCAAAAATTCGTGCTCCTTCAACTTTTATTCAGGTCTCTGTTCAAAAGTCATCTACGCAAAGAGGCAAGACTCTGCTATCTAAAATGAGGCCCCCCGTCTACCTGTTCCTTTATCCCTTTACCCTTCCTCATTTTTCTTCTCAGGGCCAATCACTACCAAAAACCATACATTTGTTTATTGTCCAGCTCCACTGTCAGAATGAAACCCCATGAAAATACAAAGTCTAATGCATCACCACATTACCAGAGTCTACAAGAGTACCACGGTACATGTTCTAATACTTGTAAATGAATCAATATAATGTCACTACAGGTATCATGGACTATGCCAAATGGCAAGACAAACTATTTTGGGGGTTATGCATCCGATAATGCTATTTCACAAAGTGGGTAAGTCTACACCCAGGCTGAATGTCTATTACAACTTAGAACACTTGCTCCTAATAAAAATCAAATATTACCAAAAGGAAGAACTTACTGGTGTGAGCTGTTGAGAATTTAACAACTGTTGAAATTGCTGTTGGTGAAGAAATATTTGTCTTTGCTGGTCAGAAAGTAATCCTAGTCCTGAGGCACTGAAAAACGATTAAAATTCTTACTTTCTACTATATATCATTAATGTTTTTTAAAATGTAAAATGAAAGACAACTTTTCAATTTGGTGTTTAATGAGTTAACAATTCAAATCTTTAAATATAATACTTTCTGATGACAATCACATACAAATTTCTTTTTTCTCTGTGTGTATACAGGTAAATAAGAATTCAGATTATTAAGAAATGTTTTGTTTTCCTTTTTATTATAAATCAAGAAGACACTCAGTACTTTATGGAATAGAAATTTAAATGTGTTTATAACACACACATAATAATTTTTAATTATTCAAGGATAATTTAACCCACGCTAAATAACACATATGTAAAACAAGGAAAATCCCAACTACTAATTGACTTGACCTAACCTTTTTTAATGGTCCCAATGGAGAGTAAAATTAAACACCAAAGAAAAGGGAGCCAGAAAAACAGTTTACTAGTATCCATTGCAAATCCATTTAAAACAATTTATTCCTCAAATGTATGTCCAGTAACAACATGGCTTTAGTCCCCTTATTTTGAACAAACAGTCAAATGAAACTCCAGTACCATGAAACAGTTTCACTCACAGGAAATTCAAGATAATTTGATATAGGCCTTTATCCTATATCAAAATCTTTAATTATAAAATTAGCAGAATTGCATAGCTGAATTTTAAGAAATCAACATTCACTCATATGCGATCTTCATTACAATATTCCTTTTCTTCGGAATGTAGGATACACAAAGGTAATATACAAGGAGAGATAACACAGATCAAGAATGAAATTTTTAGCACAAAATACATTTAATGCTTTATTACTAAAAGTGATTTAATTTTGCTTTAACCTGAATTACTTAAATTTCAAACACAAATGGCTCTTAGAATAATACACTTAATCTAGAAATTTGCTAGATTTTCATTTCTTGTTGATTACATCTACAAGAAGCACATTAAAAATCCCAGTCTGAAAGCATGGACAATACTGGTACTCTGTTGCACTAAAGAACCCAAAATACATTAAGTGAGTTTCTTACCTGTTTGTCAGTGTAGCTGGCATTGGATGTGTTGCATTAGGTGGTACAGTTGTATGGGTGAGGGGGGTAGGGTTCTGGGATATTGTGACAGGGGTCTGAATAACCCCATTTAAAGCTCCTACAATGCCATTAATTGCCAGTTGGTTACCTGGCAAAGCTCCAATTATTCCACCCACTGCAGGCACTGCAGGAATGGTGGATGTTACAGTCTGCATTCCACTTGCCAGTGCCCCCACCGTCACACCATTGACCTGCTGCACTCCACTAACGCCTGAGCCCTGCTGAGCTGGACTCTGACCAGCAGGAGGGGGAGTAGAAAGAGCAGAAGAGCTGCTGGTGCTTTGTCCACTGGAAGTTAAATCCTAATGTAGGAAAGAATAGAAACTTAAGTTAGAACACAGCAAAACTGTTTAAAATCATCTTAAACCATTTAATGTGGTATACTATTGTTCATAAGAAAAACACGGAAATGAAACTAACCACACCAAAATTACCTGATTTAATACAGGAAGAGAATTATCAGGTAAAAAGCTGTTTCCTAAATGAGGGCTCTTACTGCTGTTCAAGGAATCAGTGGTAGGAGCTAGAATAATAAAAAACAAAAAGAAACCTATTCACTCTGTTAAATTACATTCTGTGTAAGATTAAAGGCTTATCTAAAAGCTTATCCTGAAGCTTACATTAAAAACACCTAAATAAAATAAAAAATAAAAATAAAAACACCTAAATATTAAGTCTTGCTATGCCTAATACCAGTTTAAAGGGAAAAATCTATAACTCTATTGAATATTATGGCTTTAAATCAATAAAGAGATCATTACACATTTAAATAACTATTATAGTTAAATTATGTACTAAAGAAGTTAGAGCAAATTCAAATTGATTACTTGACAGATTCTTCATGTTCTTTGAAAATAACCTATCATTCCTTTTCTACTTCTTCATATAACTGGTAACCAGATATTATTCACTTATGAGAAAGATTCTGAAAGTCTATCCTACTTTCCTTAGATATGCAATAAATACATTCATACTTACCATTCTGTGCTGAAAATGCATGCATTTGATGAGACGGACTAGGATTTGTTGTTATTGTTGGAAAAGGCACTGAGAGCTGTGCATTCAATAACTGAAGACGTTCCTTTTTGGCTGTCAAGTTTTTAATCTGCTCTTCCAATCTCCGATTTTCAACTTGAAGTTGGTGTAATGACTTCAGCATTCCCAAAACTAGCAAACATTTGCATGGTTTTAATAAAGACAAGTTCTCACACAGGACTAAGTATTTTACAGACCTAAGTATCAGTAACTTTAAAATAAGTTAAAATAGTAAAGTAGAAATTCTGTAAAGCATTTTCAAATAACTAGGTTTTATTTCTAAATTTACACATAGCTACAAATATACCACAGTACATTATGTGTGTATATATAAGCACAAAGGGATACTGGTCCTAGATGTACCTTCTGGAAATTTTGTTGCCACATATGAAAAAAAAACCCACCCATCTGGTCTAGGTAGTTTTCATTCTCAAAAGAAAATGATGACATTTTATTTTCACCAAAATAAAAACCTAACTAAAAATTCAAAGTGCCTGACATCATTTTTCATTAAAATCATATTCAAAATGGAAAAGAGTCACACCAATACCCTTCCCCACAATAAAGAGTTTTTGTGTGCTGCCTGGTTAAGTTAAGCGATGGAGAGAGGAGGCGAGGGGCCCTGCAGCCCCGCCTCTCGGGATGCGGATCTGCACATCGCCCAGCAGGGAGCAGTGTGCGCGCACCACAGCCCCCACTCCGGGCTACCGGAGAAACGCTGATCTTCTGTAACCAGGCGGTTTCTGTCCTGCCTCATCACCTCAAATACAGTTTCAACTCCTTCCACAACTCGGGACTTCTCAACTGACAACACTGAGTAGTTTTGCCAGGGTGATGGACACTTTAAAAGTTCTACGTACACATATTAAAAAGTTGTATTTGTTTAACATGCCCTCAGGGCCTTCAAAAAGCACAAGTGTAGTGGTACAGACATACATGGTCATTTCCCAAGGATTTAACTTTTATCCCCTCCTCTTCAAGATGCTACACAGAAACCCTTAGTGTACCCAAATGAGATGCAATAAGACTAAGCTAAACCTGTCCTCCAGCTATCATGTTTAAAGGATTATCCCATCATGAATTTCCTCACAATTAGCATTTTTTCCGGCAAGGCACCATTCATAAAACAAAACAAAAACACAAAAAAACCCAAAAGTACCAATTTACAGCACTTGTCTACTAATAATAAGCAAAATGTTTTGTTTTGATACAATAAAGTAATAAAAGCCTATATATCCCAAAATGATAAAACCTATTTTCCCCCCAAAACATGCATCCTTTAACACGAGGCCACTTCCCCAGCTCACTGCCATTTAGAGTAACTTTGCTTTTTTTGGCATTTTTCAACCATGATCCTAATACTTAACAATGAAAAATACTAAATATGTATATAAAATACGTATATTACATAATTTAATAATACCAAATATATATAAAATTAGCAATTCTCATTCTTTCTCATCCAAATTAAAAAACTAAGAAGATGATTGGCGTACTTGAGTATATGCATTTTTATTTTTACTTTTTCAAAATTATTTCTAGGTGGGGGGAGAAAAGGAGCAGAGGGAGAGGGAGAGAGAATCTCAAACAGACTCACCACTGAGCGAGGAGTCTGACGTGGGGCTCGACCTCACCACCCTGAGATCACGACCCTGAGATCACGACCTGAGCTGAAACCAAGAGTCGGACACTCAACCAAGTGAGCCACTCAGGCGCCCCTGACTAAATGCATTTTTTAAAATGAATTCTCCAAAGGTAAGCCAAGTTTTCGTCAAACAATGAAGCTAAGAGAAGATACGACTCATGTATTTTAGTAAAATTGAAAAATTGTTAAGAAGACAGGCAGGTGCCTAGGTGGCTCAGTCAGGAATCTGCCTTCGGCTCAGGTCATGATCCCGGGGTCCTGGGTCAAGCCCCACATTGGGCTCCCTGGTCAGCCGGACGCCTGCTTCTCCTTCCTCTCCCGCTCCCCCTGCTTGTGTTCCCTCTCACACTGTCTCTGACAAATAAATAAATCTTTTTTAAAAAGTTTAAAAATTGGTAAGAACAAAGTACCAATATTAAAATAATACAAAACAGTAACAATAACTACTGAACAGATAAGTGCTTACTGTGAACTAAGCAATGTTCTTCAGTTTTTATGCCATTTAATACTCAAAACAACACTATGATATAGGTACATTATTATTCCCACTCTACAAATGCGAGATAATGTACACATTAAGAAACTTGCCCAAGATCCTAGCATTAATAACAGGTAAAGATTAGATTCAACTCCAGTGGTGAAACTGTAGAATCTGTTCTACTAAAACACTACAGTACACTTTCTGGCCATATTATATAAAACATATTTCATAATTTCACTGCTATTGATGAAATGTGACTGCTGCATCTATTCATCTGTCCGTCCATTCATCTTTTGAAGACATGAAAAGAATACTTACTGTCACTAGGAGTACCCTGTTCTAATAAAAACTGCTGTCCTTCACTCCATTGCCTCTCCAAAAGCTGTTCTATGCTGGCTGCTACTGGAGGCAGATTTTCCAAACTGCTGTTGACTGGCTGATCATAGCGAATTTGTAAGCTGCTTACAGGAGATCTGTTGAAAATATTAATTCTCAGGTTAAACAGAAAGAGAGTGCATTCACATTTCTCACCTTATGCTGACCCTCTCCCTGTAAAAAGTCTTCTAACTCCAGGCTGCCTACGCTGAAGAATGATAAAACCATAATCCACCCTAAAATTGAGTAATTACCATTCTTCCTCCCCAAATTATAAAATCAGGGGAATAGCTGGCTATACTCAGTAATTAAAAACCACTAGAAAATATAAACACACCCTTCAATAATCTCTGAAAGAGGCTATAAAAGAACCTGATATAGCTTTAGACAAAAGGGGGAAAGACAGTTTTAGATAACTTTAAAATAATTAGCCAGAAGAGAAGAGTGCCACCATTCTGCTTTAATACACAAAATATCAGAGTAATACTGTACAATTATAATAATGTAGAAGGCATTTTATTTTACAACCAACAGAATCTCAAATATCAGTAAAAAGAAATTTTTAATAATTTTGAAGGAGCCTTTTGTTATAAAGTCAAAAATAAGGATTTTCTAGTATTGACGGGATTAAGGAGCATTAGTAAGACCAAAGTAATTTTTACTTGAACCCTCTATACAAATTTTTCTAAAATGCCTTGGATCTGTATGTCAAGTGGTAATAACTTAATCAAGTCTTCCAAAACAAGTATTACTTATATTAAGATGAACATGTAATGTTCTCTCATCCATTTTTTGTTTTAAATTCGTTAAACATGGCCATTTCTGCTCCCAGCCTCCACACTAACGCAATACATTAGTAAAGGGCTTTAGGCTTTCCAACATGTTTCCACATAATTATCTCATACGATCTTCATAACAATCTCGTGAGAAGCCAAAACCTGGCTTACTGGTTCCATTTCTGTATGAGGAAAGAGGATGGGTTTTAGCGACTTGTGCAAAGACATGCTGCTGGTAAAGGGCAGAGCTGGGCGCAGCTCGGCTCTTCTAACAACCCACTTGTGTTCTGCCACTGCCTCAGTGTGCTTGCTTCTCTACCAAATCTCCTTCAACAAGTTAAACAAGTTAAACAAATGAGGTTTTTTTTATTCCTCACACAAACATCACGTGCTCCATACAGTTGGACCATCTCTCTCCAAATAGTACATTATGCCGGGATAATTGAGGTTATTACATTTCAGGGTGATTTTTAAAGGGTAATACAAAGTTGGAAATATATGCTAAAAATAATTTGGTTAAATTTATTGTTTAAATGTTTTATCCATTTAGCTAATGAAAAACTAAGCACTATGCTGAGCAAAATAGCACTGAGGGATCTTGCAAAATTTCTAGGGAGCTTCTATGATATTTTAAGTTTAAGAGGGGAACACAGAAATGCTCCCTCCACTAAACATATGAGCAAAAGCCCATCAGTTTTCTTCTTTGGAAAGAAGAATAAAATAGTACAGAAATAAACACAGTATAAAATTACAGATTAGTCAGCTGATGTTATCAGTGTGTGCTTCAGATTCCTAGTTGGAAAAGAAGGAATATTTCATTTCCTCCAGAGTTCAATTAGGAAAAGTAATACTACTTTTAGGTCACCCAGGAATTTTATAGGAAAAGACACTATTGGATGTACCACTAGAAAATAGCAAAATTAGAGGTTACTGAACTAATCTAATGACAAAGATGTTCCTTAAGATATTACCAATATATAAGCAATATAACAACAGATATTCATGGTATTCTTTCATAAAAATCTTAATTTTTAATAGAATTTTTAAATTCTCACAGTTGAAAAATGTTCATTTTCCATAGGGGAAAAAAAGACTCCAGAATGGGCTTTTAACCTCCTTCTGTTCTCCATTCTCACCCAATCTAACTATGCTTGAGACAGAGTTTACAAAATTAGAGAGGAGAGAGAGAACAAACTGGAGGAAGGTATAGAAGTTGAAAGTAGAATACAATTAATAAAAAGAGAGCCACTGCCTAAAGTTCCATTGTTTTCTATAAATTGATACAATATTCCCTTCTGCCATACTCCCCACTGAGAACAGAAGATGTGGAGCACTTAAGACTGTGCTTAGAGAAATTCAACCCTTTCCGTAGAACTCTGGTTAAGAACTCCTCTAATAACCTTACATACATTACGTAAGGTACCTAAATTCTATCATATACTATCTACGGCCACTTCACAGAACAATGTAATAATTTGTTAAACTTAGATTCAAACAATTTTAGGACTAGAGGGATTTTTTTTCAAAAGCTTATTTTTTTCTTAGTAAACTTTACACCTAATGTGGGACTTGAACTTACGACCCTAAGATCAAGAGCTGAATGCTCTTCCAACTGAGCCAACCAGGTGCCCCAAGAACTAGAGGGATTTTAGAAATGAGCCCCAAGAACTAGGAACAAGAGATGAAAGGGTTAAGTGCACTGCCCACAACAGAGCTAAAACTGGAACCCAAAGTTGAAAGCCTTGAGTGCTGTAGCTTTAAGAGGTTTAAAGATTATTTCATAACCAAAAAGAGTTAGCCAAATTAATGTATTTAATAGTACCAGCAGCTAAATACACAAATGATAAAAACAAGAGAGTTGAAACTCATTGGAAATCTAAGAAAAGAGATGTCTTCCTGAAAGCTTAGAAATCTAACCATGTGTTTAATATTCAAATTAATTTACAATCATTTTTCTTGACAGTCCAGACATGCTTCTTATCTACAGAATGCTTTTACAGCCTCACAAATGTATGCTCTGATAGGAGATAAAGAAGTTTCCAAATCTCAAAATGTTTCCTTTGCCTATACTCAGCAGAGTAAATAATGCTTACCGTGGTGAGAGACTTCCTCGGGGTGAGCTTCCTCTGCCAACAAGGCTGCGGCTATTGTCTCCAAGATCTTGATCTGCAGTGTAAATATTTCATAGCTGATAAAGTGACTCTCACTAGATAAGAGGTTTTAAGCTCTTGCCCTGATTTTTCCTAAAACATACACAAAACCTTTACCACTATCTTTGCAGTTACTATGAAAGTAGAAGATCTAG
Source organism: Ailurus styani (assembly GCA_002007465.1). Lineage (NCBI taxonomy): Eukaryota > Metazoa > Chordata > Mammalia > Carnivora > Ailuridae > Ailurus > Ailurus styani. The sequence goes on along the minus strand of LNAC01000396.1, from coordinate 265,979 downwards.
TATGTTGCTAGTTCAGAATTGCTGAACTGTGGCATGTAAGGCGTTGTCCCTACACGTTTTTGTGGGTGTAGAAGGCCATGGATTATGTTCCGTTCTTTCATTCCTTTCAGTTTTACAGCACAGAAGCGTGGTTTGCATTTGCAGTACCCTCCCCTCAGCCACTTTTAATTTCTACGGTTAAAGTAATGAATCACAGCTGTGGACAGCTAATCTGTATGCTTATCACAGCAAATCCTTATGCTTTGTATTTTTTAACACTTTGCATCCCAAGACAAGTCATAAAATGCATAATGTATTACACAGAGCCACACACCATAACTAAAATTACATACATTACATGGATCCTCACACCAAGAATAAAATTAAACACCAAAAATATAAGCTGATAAAAACAAGAAGGAATATTCTGTACTTAGAAAGGAAAAAATTAATTTCTTCAAAATAATTCTTAGGTAACACCAAATATCTCTGCTTGAAAAGTAACTTGTGTTTCTCCTACAGTCAGTTCCTTCTAAAATCACCCTATCTGGCCTCTTTCAAGTTTGTCCTCCCCTTATTCCAAGTCAGGTAACCTCTGACCCTTAAAGGGTAAAGACATGACTGATCCATTCTTGGTGAACTGCTAAACCCATTCCCTTCCCCCAAACAGGCATGACTACTTGTACATGTCAACAAATCCTTAAGGATGGAATGAAACAAAGCAAATCCAGTGGCTCATTAAAACAGTACAAGAGGCAAATGCTACAAAATGTCAACTGGTAAAAATTCACAGGATTACTAAACACTGTAGAAATTCTCTAACAGGATTTTTTTTTTAACCAAGTTTGTGTAATGCAATTTCATGAATTATGCAAATAAAGGTTTAGGCTATTCACAGAAAAGCCCAGTGTTATGTTACTTTCATTGCACAGAACTGAGAACTGAACACATCAATCAGAAAAGTCACAGGAGACATTGTTGCATTCCTGCCTGCTGATGGCTCTGCTTAAACATTTACATTTCAGACAGTAAAAAAGCACATCACTGTTTTGCAGCACAGCACACTATTTACTTCCAACTGCAGTG
>LNAC01000396.1:115081-264717 GCA_002007465.1 Ailurus styani | reverse complement strand
AGGTGCAATCCTATATTAACCACACCTATAGACTTTTAAATGAGCCAATGGTGGGGGTGGGGGGGAATTACATTGGGGGGAGAATTTAGAAATTCTTGAAAACCTACCTGTTTGATTGTTTTCAGACTGAACTATAAGAGCTGCCATTGATGAACTTGGATTTAATCTACTGCCATACATATGAGATGGTGCCTGACTAAGAGAAGATCCAGACAGGGTATTTGCCTAAATGAAAAGAATTACAAAGATAAATTAGTTATATTTGAAAATATCTTCCTATTTTTCCTCTAATAGACCTTTTTCCAACCTTAAGAATATAAGCAAACATTCCTGACTTTCTGAAGAGCAAATTTCATTCTTGTTTTATCACTCCAACATTTCAAATTTTGAAGTTACATAATTCCAAATTAAAAAAATACTGGCACACGGTTATTCTTGCTTTAATCTCAAAGTATCTAGTCACTAACAAAACCCAACGGCATGGTAACCATGTGAACATATGACTAATTATTTAATCTTATTAAACCATTTACAAAATAAGGGCAGGTAGACAACAGATGTCTAACAAATGCTTCAGTCTCTTACATCACAGGCTGGTGAAGGAGGTCAAAAGGTCCAATTTCTACTTTTACTACTTTTAGTATTTCTACTTTTAGTATTTTAACTATACGGAGCTATATCTCCATTGCTTAACTCTGTCATTAGTAAAACCTGCACACTATTCTGTTACTTCCTATTTTGATAGAGTTGGAAGCCTGCTGCTTTTTCTGTTTTGTTTTGTTTTTATTTTAAAAGAAAGCAAACAGGCATCACAAGTATGTTTTCTATACAATGCAGAGCTCAACGAATCACAGCTTTGCCCTGACCCCATATAAGGCACTGTCTTTTTGGCAGGAAGCCAGCTCCACTAACTGGAGAGCTGGTCCAAAGTTTGTAATTCATTCATGTTGCTAACCACAATTCTGAAGGCCTCTACTGGGACTTGTGCCAAACAAGCGAAAATGAACCCTTAAACAGATGAAGCTAAGGAGGCTGGCCAAAGTCTTGCGTAATCCAATGTAATAAAAATGCCTTCTTTGATGTGAATACTTTCTCCCACTTTCTAAGAATATTATAACCTTAAAATGTGGCATTTGGGGAGCAAATCTCTTATATGCAAAATACTGTTACTCAAAGAAAGTTATTACTAGCCTGAAATACTTTTCATATTTAACAGAACCACAAATTTTTAAAGTAGACTTTGTATTCTTTTTCATGAATGAAATCAAACTTAAGTTTTATAAAAATGGAATCACTGTACAGTTATTTCAGAACAGAATTGTGGAAAATAATTTCAAAGGACTGAAGCACTTCTAATATAAAGAAGCTGAATAACAGCAAAACAAAAGACAGGGGACACTGTAACCTGTACAACTGCACACAAGAGACCAAGACAACACAGTGGCTATAACGAGCAAAATATTACAGAAAATAAACTGTGTTTCTGGAAAGACTCAGACCCTGACATTATATATGGCCTCTAGCCAACTTACTGGGCATGAAAATTGGACTTTACAATTCACAGAAATAGTCTGTGATGCAGAATCCTGTCCTTGTTTTCCATTGTTTCAAAGGGTAGAAAATTCTAGCTCATTCTTTCATGTCTAAGTTTAATTGGTCAATTTTTGGTTTCATTTTTCCTCTTATTAAAGATGTGTATAGAAAGTCAGTAAGTTTGTTCTATAAAGTCTGTTTAACAATCAATTAGCCATCAGTAAAATGTAAGGCATAATTTTAACCTCAAGATCATACTAGACATTTACCGTGTATTTAGTAGTATAGCATACTAAAATATACAATTCATAAATGGAAATATACTTAAGATTTTTTTACATCTCCAGTAGTCAACTACCTGGAAATCTTGACTACTCATAAAATAACTTAGGGTAAGAAAAATCGCCAAACAGACAAAGAGAAAGACCAGATGTTACCAGTCCCATGTGTAAACATCCCAAGTACCATATACTTAAAAATATCCTTTGCACAGCCAATTTGCTCTTACTATAGATATAATTCTAAAAAGATCAACTAAGCATGTAAAAGATTAGAAGTAGAAAATTAATTAAAAGAGGAAGAAAAGTCAGTTCTTGAGACATCTGTTGGCAGCAGGAATCAATAGCTAACAGTATGAGAAGAAAGAGAAAAATATGGGCAAGAGTGAGAGCATATTCCAGAGGTGGTGCTCAAAGAACATGAGCACTAAATGCCTTAGCATATGTACCTTAGCCTTCTGACTCTCCTTTTTCATGCAGTCATCTATAATGGTTGAAACATAACTAATATTATACCAGTTGGACCACTTTTTTAGTTCTAATTATCAGTTTTATGAGCTGTCTTAGTCTCTTGATAAGAATCAAAAGATCCTACTCCTCAGAAAAACACTTTTTCAGGAAGGCCTCTTTCTGCAAGGGCTTTATATTTATCCTTATTAGCTTCACATTTTTTTGATGTAGTCTTCAAATTATCTTACTCTATCACACATTAGCCCATAGTAAAAGATCAAAATGCAAAGCAGTACTGCATAATAACTTATTTGCATAATGACTATCATCAAGAAGAAGATAAATCATCTTCAGCGTATTTCCAAAAAAGGAAAGTCTGTATTTTATAAAGGTGCCAGGCAAAAGTAAAATTAATAATAAAATAAAAGCCTAAAACGGGAATACAGTCTTCATTATCCTAAATGACCAATTACCCAAATTCCCTGAATGAGTAAAAATTATCTGGTAGTTTGTTTTTAAAAATTATTATATTTATTGAAACCAGAAACTTTGGAAAGAGATTACAAGTTATTAATTTTATCAGGTAGCATTTTGTGATGTTATTAAAACATTTAAAGTACCCTACATTAAAACTCAAGTCATTAACATCACTTTAAGCAGTAACATGAGTTACTAAAGAATTCACAAATAGGGCGCCTGGGTGGCTCAGTGGGTTAAAGCCTCTGCCTTCGGCTCAGGTCATGATCTCAGGGTCCTGGGATCGAGACCCGCATCGGGCTCCCTGCTCAGTGGGGAGCCTGCTTCCTCCTCTCTCTCTCTGCCTGCCTCTCTGCCTACTTGTGATCTCTCTCTGTCAAATAAATAAATAAAATCTTTAAAAAAAAAAAAAGAATTCACCAATGTCTGACACTGCTTAGCCGATACTTCTGAAATGATGTTAATGCTGGGAACCCATGGTAACTCTGTAGCCACCTCAGGGCCAAGAAACTCCCATCAGTTTAATGAAAAGATTTACAACTACTTAGTAGCAATGAAGAAAGGGTAAGGGAGAATGGGGTGGGGGGGTGACTTACTGAGGTTAGCATACACAAAATGTCAGACATTTTGTACTCAAAAATTTCTGTCTTTAATAAGTGAAAGCACTAAGATTCTAGGGGATAGAAGGAAATCCATGCGAATCTCAAGAAACACTGGTGAAGAAGCATAAAGGGCACTGAAAGCTTTCATTGTAAGAGAAATCTGGAATAAAGGAAACAACACACACACACACTTCTCCCACAGCATACTCTGGAAATGGATTTTTAAAAATGCACTGAAAGCCAATGACTAATACACCGTAAGTCTGCTTCAGAAGACCTGGTATAAAAGACTGGCAATTATTTTTGGAGAGAAGTACCCCGCTTAGGACATTTTAATTTTATTTGCCCACGTAAGCAGAATGGCTACTAGGGGGCAGAGATCCTCCTTGACTCTCCTGGCACTATAAGTTGTTAAATCTGGGGAGACTGAGTGAAGGATATCCATGATACCTGTGAACGCTACTACTTTTGCAACTTTTCTATATACATCTATATTTTAAAATAATAAAACAAAAAAAGTGATTATAGGGGCATCTGGGCTGCTCAGTTAAACGTCTGACTTTGGCTCAGGTCATGATCTCAGGGTCCTGGGACCGAGCTCAAATTCAGGCTCCTCGCTCAGCAGGGAGTCTGCTTGTCCCTTTGCCTCTCCCTGCTTGTACTTTCTCTCTCAAATAAATAAAAATAAAATATTTTTTTAAAATGCTTATAAAAACAAACTGGTTACTTGACTTTACAGTGTCCCACTGAAATCATATCATCTACTTAACACAAGAAAACAGGTGTTAGGTTAGATCAAGATAAAAATATTTAATAAATAAGTTCATATTGTGATAATAAACTTCTGCTTTAACTTCCAATATGTATCTTAGACTTTTTTATTCCCTTCTCAAGATTAATAATTGAAAGGAACCACTTCCACTCAAGATGTTATACAACACTTACTCTAATACTTTAGTATAAGAGAAGTATAATTATTTTACAAGATGGACCCAAAAGCAAGTAGAGTAAGAATGACTTGAATAATTATTGAGGTAAATTTAAGCCACTTTGGAAAAAAAATATGTTTAGGTGCCTGTTATAAGCAAATTTATAGTAAGTTATTACGCTAAAACACAATATGCTTAAATTCAAAGCAAATCAAAGAAATTTAGCGTTTCCTAAGTAGATTTACAGACCATATTAAAATATTAACAAAATTAAAATGACGTTTCAGCTTGAAATTTCCCACTGATAACAGTTCACTCCTATATTCCAAATGTCTGCTTATGACCATAGAGAAGTTTTTAAAAGAACTCTAGTTGTAAAGTAACTTTACCAAATTCCTAGGCACTTGGCGCCAGGTACTTGTGGAGGAAAAAAGTCAGGCTAAAGCTGACTCAGTTGGGTATCAGACTTAAAAGTGGACGTTTTCGTTTAGGATTTTTTTTTCCTCCCTAATGTTGGTAAAGGCAGAATAATAAACAACAAAAATTAAGTTTGAGAGACCAGAACCTATAAAAACTTCACCTTTGTAAAGTATCACAGCAATACATCATCTAGAGGTGAATATGAAACTTCATACCTTCCATCATACAGGAAGGGGTTATAGCAAACATTTTTTTCTTAAAGATTTTATTTATTTATTTGACAGAGAGAGAGAGAGATCACAAGTAGGCAGAGAGGCGGAGGGGGGGGGAGCAGGCTCTCTTGCTGAGCAGAGAGCCTGACATGGGGCTCAATCCCAGAGCCCTAAGATTATGACCCTAGCCAAAGACAGACATTTAACCGACTGAGCCACCCAGGCGCACCCCTATAGCAAGCATTTTTTAAATGCACAGTTAACCTGTCAATAAACACTGAAGTCAATCAAACTCTAAAACACAGCAGAGCTGCTTCAAGCATTCCAACCCTGACATATGATTTAAAAATACATTCTTCCAAAAATCTTTTTTTTTTTAGATTTTATTTATTTATTTGACAGAGAGAGAGAGAGAGAGAGAGAGAGATATCACAAATAGGCAGAGGCAGGCAGAGAGAGAGGAGGAAGCAGGCTCCTGGCTGAGCAGGGAGCCCGATGCAGGACTCGATCCCAAGACCCTGAGATCATGACCTGAGCCAAAGGCAGAGGCCTTAAACCCACTGAGGCACCCAGGCACCCCCATTCTTCCAAAATCTTGTCAGACTCACTAAACTAAGTATTACTTTTAAAATTTTCAGTTTCATATACATTCTTAGAAGAAAAAACTTTTCATCATCACTGTAGCTGCCATAAATCAAGCTTTCTCACCTTGGGCAAGGTGCTAACCCTCTCTGTCTTCAATTTCCACGGGTAAAAATGGAACTAATAATAGCACGTATCTCATAAGAATACTACAAGAACTAACTGAGCTAGTATATAGGGCTCATAAAGAATTCTTGTCACATGGTAAGCATTCATATTTTAGCTTGTTTTAAAAATTATTTTCATATGCTATTATGACTTCCATATTTTCCATCAACTTCACTAGAGAATATCATTTATCGATTGTATTTTGATATTAACATGGCTACATTTCAAAGATTAACACCTATTTCCTTAAGAAAAACTTAGTATAAATGTCTCATTATGCAGTGATATTTTAATCTATGTATTCTATAACATAGCAATATTGGAAATATAATGTAGGGATTCAAATATTTTAATAATTTATCTATTTTTCAATTTGTAAGCACAATTGGACTAGAAAAGTTTCCAGGAAAAATTAGAGAACAATGGAAAGTTTCATATATTCTCCAACTCAATTCAAACTTTGCACTATGAAACATATTCTGATAACAGACCCCATTTCTGTGTCAGCTCCCACCAGTAAGGCTTTAATACTCAGCGTGTGATGAGAGATGAAACCAAGTGTGAACAACTTTCAGGTCCCATGAGTAGGCTGACTGTTAAAGCTGTCAGGTTCAATTGCATCATTCCACATTATTCAATGCCCCAAACTGCTCCCTAATTGTTAGGAGCTTAACGTATTCGAAACCATTGTTTAGACTAATGCTGAAATGCTCCACAATTGAGTTTCTATAAAGTAGTGGGAGGGATTAAATTGTTGTTAAACCATCAGTGAACACTCATGATTGGACAACAGGACTGTATAGAATAACCAACCAATTCTAAGCAGGTTTCCTAATTGGTTAATACCTAATCAATATATCACCCATCTTTTGCAGAAAAAATTAAGTCCCCTAGGACCAAAGCAGCTATTGAAATAATTTAAGAACTAGAAAGATCTCAGTCAACAGCTGAATCTAAAATGGCTAAAATTCACATATCTATGTTAACATGGAATTACATATTTTAACAGAAAAAAAATGTAATACTATTTTTAGTAAGGGAAGTGCTTCTGTACAATTTATCTCACTGGTAAATAGGCTGTTTCTGTAACAGCTAAAACTAAGAAAGTCCTATAATAACTGTAACATCAGTATAATAACTATTAAATACAAACTACTTTATGGTCTACAAAGTACTTATTCTCATTTGAACTTCATAACATAGTAGTCTTCATAGCAGGTAGGACAAGTATTTAAAGTATTTGATTTTATACACAAAAAAAATGGACAGGCACAAATTCAAAAGATCTGCCCATAATCACAGCAGTAAGTAGCAAAGCTCCTAGAAAATAAGATTTCTGACTCAAATTTCTATTCGGCATTGTGTCACACAAATGGATACAGTAAAATTCCTAACAATGTTTTTCAAAGAGATACCTCTTGACACAGAGGCACATCATTGGGAAATTCATTTTTATGGTAATGATTAGTAAACCAGAGATCAGACTCCACAGTTAGACTGCCTTGTTTCCAAACTTAGTTTCACCACTTACTACACATGTGATGTTGCATAGTTACTTAACCTCTTGATCACCCAATAAGTGACTTTACAAAGCACTTATATAAACTTATGGTTCTCAGAATGTTAACGTCCTTAAAATTACAAGTCATTATGAAATTCTTTAAACATAAAACATGAAACTTTCATTCTGACCAATCAAGTCAGAGATCCTCAGAAGTCAGGTCTATCTGCGTGGGAAACTGAACCATTTTCTCAAACAGAATGGAAGTGCAGACATCCTCTCAAAGGAAAGACAACCACACACACACACACACACACACACACACACACACACACACACACACCCCCAAAGTTATCGTATCGGAAAACAAAGTAGTCAAAGCTGACAGAGGTAAAAGTTTCACAGAAATGTGCAAAACATTAGTCATTAAATTAACTGTACAGTAAAAATACTTAAACATCTGCAATTATTAAATATAACATAAATTTTTTAAGTTCCTTCATTTAAATTATTTTTAAATCGATTTTTTATAATAGTAACACAGATATTTAAGAAGTATAATAACGCAGATAATAACAAGGAAGATTATCTACATGAAGACTATACCCAAAAGCAAAACCCAGAATGCAGAAAATAATGTAACACACAACCATTTTTTTATTACATTCAGTTTTAAATTCTTCTATTAAGGGAACCATCTTTCAAACAAAAGCAACTGAATTTTCCCAAAAGACAAACAGAATGAATGTAGAACTAGGAGACAGAGTGGAATTTGAAAGGCAAAATGAAAAATTAATGATACACCTACAGAAACTAATTTATACCTCTACTCATGAAGCAAGGGCAGAGCACATCGTTAAAAAAAAAAAATCATGTGGACAGTTCTATCTTCTAATAATGTTAAGAAACTATTAACTCTATTGCTGTTATATGTGAAAGAATAATTATTCCAAAAACAAATATATCAAATAAAGCAAAAGGATTTAACACTGAAGAATATAAAACTAGGTTATCAAACATTTTTTAAAGGTTTTTTTCAAATTAGGGCTGCTAAGCATCAAGTTTTTTCCCTACAATTATACAAGTGTCTCCTTCTTCCCCCATTAAAACACGATTCTGTTCTCAGTTTTTAATTTCTGTTAAGCTCTTCCTGATCTTACCTCCCTGACCACTTTCTAGGGAACAATTCTTAAGACAGCAAATAAGCCAAACAAGAGGCCTGTCTATCTTACTTAAAAAACCAAGGCCAGAAAGATCAAGAATGACCTCTGGATTTTCATCCTGCTGGCAACAAGCCAGTCACTAAAAACCACTACTTTCATTAAGTTTTTTGGGGGAAAGTAAGGGAGACAAAACATTATTCAAATTTAACATTTCCATTCTCTGATTTATGTTTTTAAAATATTTGCTTGCTGGTGTGATGGTTTTCTTAATAATTGTAACAAGACTTCTATAATTACATTTTAAATACTGGTGATTTTAATTAACCCACTTATAGCACTGCTAATCAGCTACCTATAAAGAAACCCTAAATAAGAGGTTACCATTTGATTACCTAAACACAATGACTTGTGCAATTTGAAAACAAACAGGGACTATATCAAAGTTAAACAGAAATAAACTTGTCATTTTGAAGAGAAGATTCAATTACCAAGTATATCACAATTTTAAGAATCTTATCGAAACATTCAATTTATTCTAAATATTTTTGTATCCTTTCCCTTGCACATTGCCTAGAAAATTCACATTTTGCACATTCAATACCAATACTATTGTCTCAGGCAGCTAAATTGAAGTAGTTCTGCACTCAGTTCAACTGAGAGGTCAATGTGCCTCAGTTGCCTGGAGACTGATGGTTGCTACAGCAGCACCAGATAAGCCAGGCTAAATAAGCTTCAGCTTGAAGGCAGAAAGCATTTACTGCTAGACAGAATCATAGATGCAGTTGTCTCAGCATGCAGCATTTGAGTCTAACTAGATGATCATATTTATAAGAGACCCATCTTACTGAAACATGGAAAGAGGATAAACAGTAGGGATTTTAATTGGACTGAATCCTGGATTACTTGCAACTATGATTTCTTTGTTCTTCAGTTGAGTCATATGTTAAGTGGAATTTTCCCTCTAGCTATAAATTTCTCTTTACCACCACTTCCCCCATCTACCTCCCTAATGCCAACCCCCAAAACCACAAACATAATGAATGAGAAGAAATGAGATTTTTGCTTAATTCAGCCTGGAATTAACCAGAGAGTAATTAAAACAGACTTTTATAAAGAAAGAAAAGAAAAATGCACACTGAAAATGTTCATGTGAGACTTTGTCCAAGGATAGAAAGCCATCAACAGCATATGGCTACACTTAATTAAAAGAGATGAAACTATTTGCAAGAATCATTCTCTCATTTATCCTTTCACCCTTTCTAACCCCACACCCCTGGTATGCTGGCTACCTCACCAAGGCTAGTGAACTGAACTACAAAAAACTCCCCTGAATTAGTCAAATTCCCCTTATTCAGGTTGAGAGGTTCACCACATAGTTAACTTTCATTTTCAAACATACCACTAATCATGCCATTGGTTTTCTATGCAGAACTGTCTGTTGTTTATTCCAATACCTGACCTAATTATAATGGGGACTGCACCATTACATACTTTAAAAATAACTAATGCTATGCTTTGATGTACAGCTTACAGAAAATACTAAAAAGTGTATATATATTCTAAATGCCTGTACAACGAAAATTATGAACACATATATAAAGCATAAATTTACAGCAACTTACACACAATTTATTTAACTAGCTGTATTTAGAAATTTGTCTTTGTTATAAATTTCTCCTGGGGCACCTAGTGGCTAAGTCAGTTAAGCGTCTGACTCTGGATTTCGGCTTAGGTCATGATCTCATGGGTAATGAGATGGAGACACCCCCAACAGGACCCATGCTCAGTGTGGAGTTTGCCTGTCTCTCTCCCTCCCCCTGCTTGCACGCTCTCTCTCTCTAAAATAAATAAGTAAATAAAATTTAAAAAAATTTTTCCAAACACTAAGATGCGTATTACTAGAGCTTTGGATAAAGTAAAATTATAAGGAATTCTAAACTAAAAAATATATACTTAAGGAATTTTAAATTATTACCTTTGGCAAAGTGTGTGTGTGTGTGTGTGTGTGTGTGTGTGTGTNGTGTGTGTGTGTGTGTGTGTGTGTGTGTGTGTGTGTGTGTGTGTGTGTGTGTGTGTGTTTGCAACTTTGCCTGTTTATTGTCCTATTTGTATAATACAAGATTATGATTTTTCTGAACTGACTCTTGCTTTTAAAGGATTCCTAAAGGGTGCCTGGGTGGCTCAGTGAGTTAAAGCCTCTACCTTTGGCTCGGGTCATGATCTCAGGGTCCTGGGAATGAGTCCCACATCGGGCTCTCTCAGCAGGGAGCCTGCTTCCTCCTCTCTCTCTGCCTGTCTCTCTGCCTACTTGTGATGTCTCTCTGTGTCAAATAAATAAAATCTTAAAAAAATAAAAAAAATAAAGGATTCCTAAGACTAGTAACTTTACAGATCTAAAGTAAAGGAAAGGGATAAATGCGCAATCACCAACACAATCACCATAAATATTTACAATATTTATGTAAATTCTTTCTCTCCCACTAGGAGGAAAACAACACTGTACTTAAAGGAATTAATCACCCTTTATCCCATTATTCTCTTGTGCCAGTTTTTGAAAATTTAGACAGCAGATAATAATATTATTTCTGTGATTTTTAAAATTATAAAAGGGATATTTAAAATCACAATAGTCCAAATTGGATCATATTTTCTATATCCAAAAGATTTTATTTTTAAGTAATTTCTATACCCAATTTGGGGCTCGAACCCACAAGCCTGAGATTAAGAGTCGTATGTTCTACTGACTGAGCCAACCAATCACCCCACTAGGTCTTACTTTTTAAAAAGAATAAAAGTTTGCACCAAATTACTAGTTTATATCACTAGGACAAAATTAGATACTCAGAAACTGAAAAGAATCAGTTAATGACAACATGTTCCTTTGTCCTTTCTCATGAGTATCATGTAAAAATGTCTACTATTTCCACTAATATGTCACAACAAATGGAGATATTTTATCAATTCCTATAGGAAGCCCTATTTGATTTCTTTCTTCTCCAACCAAACTCACTTTAAAAAATGAAAAATCCACCTATAGGTTACTTCATACCATTGTAACAATTTACCTGAGTTGTAGCAACAGCAGGGGCTGCAGATGATGCTGCTGATGGGGAGAGAGCTCCCACTTGTTGCAAATGCCCAGAAGACTGCTGAGGTAAATGAGAACTGGAGACAGGAGTACTAGATCCTGAGCCAGATACTACATTTGGAAATGATACTGCTACATCATTGCTGTTATAAATACCTGCAAGGGAAAAAAATTATTTAAATATTTTGTAACTTAACCGCCAAATATGTCATAGACACATAATATTAATCATTAAGTTAGAATACCCACATTTCCTCCTGGTCCCTCCCCTCAATGATAAATTTTATTGGTGGTCATAAATAATGTATCAATAACTAAATGACTAAATACCGACTTGTCACAAAACACTTGCTTAAAAGAACTTAAGTCATTTTTCTGTAACAGAAATGGCTTTGCTAATAGACAGGGATCACATCAAGAAGTGCCTTGTAAAAATAACAGCAAGAGTTTTAGGAATTCCTAAAGGCAAAGAAATACTTCCTAAATGGGAGAATGAAGCAATTAGAGTTGTGTTAAAATCACATGGTAAGCTTTTCAAAATGCAGATACGAGAGCCCCAGAACTCATGATTAAGAAGGTCTGAAATGGGAAGAGTCTGTTTCAGAAAGGTCACCCAGGTTACAATGTAGAAAATAAAATGGAATAGAACTACACTTGAGATTCAAAGATGAGTAAGTGGATTCTAGAGATATTCTGAAGGCAGAATGAATGGACTTAATGACTGAGTGGGGTGGATGAGTAGGGGTAGGGATGAAGGGGGACAGAGGATTAAGGGACAGTGACAACATGGACTACTAGGAGGTGGTAACATTCACTACCAGGAACTCAAGAAAAGAGGATAAAAGGCTTGAAAGTGTTTTCAGAGGCACCATGGAGTTATTAGCCAGAAAGAAAGGGAGAAAAGAGTGAAATAATTCACTCTGAAAAGTGGATGGGAAGAGGAAGGACAGAGATGATGAATAAAAGTTAAGAGGAAAGAGGAGTTAACTGCCCCCCAAGAAAAGCATGGGTTGTTTGTTTTTTATAAAGATGGGCGATCATGCTCACATGCTCTACACTGGAGAAGCTCTTTGAGGATAAAGGTGAGAGATGGGAAGATCTAGAGACCAGTAGGGTTCTCAATCATGAATGATCCTATTCCACAGAGACATGTGACAACATCTGAAGGCATTTTTAGTTGTCAAAACTAGGGGCACTACTGACATACAGCAGTAGAGGCTTGGGATGATGCTAAACATCTTAAAAGGCACATGACAGCTCTTCACGACTAAGAATTATCTGGCTCAAAGTGTCAATAGTGTGGAAGCTGAGAAATCTTGATATAAACCAAGGCCCCTGGGAGGGTGAGAGACAATAAGATGCTAAGAACTCGACACTGTAACAAGAGGAAAAGCAAGAAAAAATTAACCTAAGTGGGTTGCAATAAAAAAATAATAATAAAATTTCAGAAACCATAGCCCTTGAAGGTAACAATAATTATTTGTTAATAGTACAATTTACTTTGTTCTAAACAACATAAATGTTACTGATTCATAATAAATAAAATCACCCATAATCTTCACACAAGGAAATAAAGGAATTGGGATATTTTTAAAGGCCTTACAACTATAATTGAGGGTTCTAAGATCCTTTCTGTATTTACAATTTCTCCAGGAAAAAAAAAAAGAATAATTTATTCATTCAACAAATGTATCCGTTCCGCAAACACCTGAGAGTTCACTGTTTGCCAGACATTACTCTAAGCCCTGGAGATACAAAGCCATTCAAGATATGTGGTCTCTGCCTTCAAGAAGCTTAATGGAAAAGAGAGACTATTACAAAAGACTGTGAAGAGTGCTAGGATAGAGACATCCTTAGCAGCCCCTAAGCACATAAAAAGGGGTATCTAACTAACCCAGACCTGGGGTGAGAGGATGAGGGTCAAAAAGCTTACTGGAAGAGATGGATGCCTTTAAAGTTAAATTCTAAAGGAGCTGTAGAACTGAGGTGAAGGGTGGTTTGAGGAAGAAATGTAAGAACCTATAAATACCAAGTGTAGCTCACACAAGAAATAAAGCTAAAAAAATAAGCAGGAATCAGATCAAGAACATTGAAAGCCAAATGTTAAAAATTTAGAGACAACAGGAAGCCACTGAAGGATTGAAGGATTGTAACCAGAAGTTTTGTGTGATCAGACTGATGTTTAAGCAAGACAAAGCTAAGACTAAACTGGAGAGAGCCTTCACAGAGACTGAGAAAGCTGCTAAAGGGTTGTTACAATAATACTGATGAGCAAAAACAGAGATTAAAGTAGTAGTAGACAAGATATATTCTAAAAGCAAAGTTCGAAAGACTGGTACCTAATAGGACCTAAAGAATAAATACGAAAGAAGAGTCAAGGATAACTCTTAAGTACCAGTAAGTGGGAGTGGTGATACCACTCACTGAAGCAGGAACAGCAACTGGGGGCATCTAGTATTTGGTTACTATATGTAGTATACTTACTATACTAGCTAAATATATATGCTAGTGTAATAGGCCAATAAGGTAAACATTACCCCCATTTCACACAAGAGCAAACAGAAGTTTAAAGAAAAAATCTGCTTAGTGACCTAGTAGATGGTGGAATCAGGATTCATACTCACAGCTACTGAACCCACTTTCTAACACAAGTCTGAAATTCAGGTTACTCATCATGGTCTTTGAGATGCCTGCAGAACACAGAACTCAGAACTACGGAACACAGTCTAGAACAGAATAGGATCAGCCTGAAGCTCAGCAGAAAAATCAGGTGTGGAGATACAAATCCAGGAGTCAGAAGAAGAATAATAAAGTTAGCATACGTAAACATGAAAACTCAAAAAGGCTTTTCTGTTGGCCTGCCCTGTGTTTGAAATCTTTAATTAGTTCATATATCAAAACATTGAAAGTTTACATTTAAAAAAAATTAATTTAGAAATACTTATTAAAGATTTCTTTGAGAACTCCTGTGCGCAAGGGTTGGGGGAGGAGCAGAGAGAGAGAGAGAAACTCTCAAGCAGACTCCCCACTGAGTGCACTGAGTGGGGAGCCCAATGCGGGGCTCGATCTTATGACCCTGAGATCAAGAGTCAGACGGTTAACTGACTAAACCACCAAGATGCCCCAAAACTTCATATTTAAAAGTGAATTCTAATTTCTGCTGAAAAACTGAAGCTCTGTCAATACTGGATACCATGTTCTGAAATAGCAACAATCTGCTGGAGTTTTGGCCACAGCATAGATTCTTTAATCCACCGAAAGTCCTATCATTCTTTATTCTTCACCTCTTCTCTCATTTATGTTACCTATCTGGCCCCTGTAAATATGTGATGTACAACTCCTGATGTGGAAGCTAGTCAAAGCCAAGGGATGGTAAAATGAGATCACCCAGGGAAAGTTTTCACCATGATCAAGAGGACCAAACACAGAATCCTACAGAATGTTACCACTTAAAAGACAAAGACAGACCACAAAGAACAAAATCAGAAAACTTAAGAGAATCTTAGAAACCACTTAGAGAATTTCAAAGGCAAGTCAAATAATCCCATTGGTCATTCTAGGTCAGGCCACAAAAGGGGAGTCACTAAATGAAACTTGGCAAGACGAACTCATTTAAGAAGTTTGGCTATGAAGGACAGAAAAGAGACAGCATGTAAACGAATCAAGTATTTATAAACCTTATATTCCAAAGGATGGACATATACCTGAGAAAAATAAATTTTGAAAAAGTTCATTACCTCACATTTCTTTCAATAAATACTTACGGAGAGTCTTACTATTGAAAAAAGGCACTGAAGATAATGAAGAACAGAAAAGAATTCTGACTTCAAAGAATTAATAGTCTCATTGCAGAGCTACTAAGTGTTCATAAGCTACTATGATACAGAATATCATATGGAATCGTATGGAATACCATGGAAATACTGGTACCATAAGGACACATGCCATGAAGGACAACTGAAGTTCAGAGGAAGAGACTAGAGTAGAAGAGTTCCTGAGAGCAATACTTGCACTCAGCTTTTATAGTAAAATACCTTAAAAGATAGAATGCTAACAATCTAATTTTTTAATGGTGGAGAGCATACGTGGAATCTCCAGCTCTTAAAACTAAAAGTCAGCTGGAGACAGCATGCTGGAGGGTTGGGGGAACCAGCGTAAGTTTTTGACTGAATGGGATCTTAATCAAATTACTTAAGCTTTCTGAGCCTCCATATTGTTCTTCTCTCTAAAACCAACTAGTAGCTGCCTTAAAGCCTTTTCTCTGAGAACATCCATGTAAAGGCTCTAGCAGTACCTAATACACAGTAAGTTTCCATAATGGTAGCCATAGCTACTTCAAGAGTTATTGCTCTAATTAAAATTTTATCTTTAAGTCAGGAACGTACAGTATTATAATTATCAGGTCCTCTGATGTCCCTAATACTCTTTCAAAACTGAAAACACCATTGCCACACGTAGTAATATATATTAAAGTGTAATACTGAAAAGCAAAAAACTATGGTGAATGAAGACCTCCAATCTCTAAACTTATTTTTATATTGCATTAGAGCGTAAACAGGAAGCTGCCAGCTAAATGTGCAATGTGGTGATCCACTTTGAAACCGTTTGGAACTCAGGTTACTACCATAAATAGAACAAAAATTTTTCTTTTTCTATCAAGGCAGGGCAGTATAAATATCTAAATCTTGTTTGAAGATAATGATCACTGACTCTCCTAAACTCTCTCATACCTCAGGGTATGATTGGTACAGCATGAAAAAATAGTTTAGTGAGACCTCTAGATCTTTATTCAAAAGGTAAATAATCCTCCTTAGATTGTTCTGGACCTGTTTTCTATTTAACTTACTCTATTTCCATCTTCCACAAGTTATATGTTACCTTAATCCAAATCAAGGTGACATTCATTGAATTAAATAGAACTGAATCCTACAACGCATAAACTCTAGGAAAATACCTGAAATTCATTTGTTCAGGATAGAGAGTAGAAACAAAGATATAGAATGATACAGAGGATGGTAATGATGTCCTGATTCATTCATTCATCCAACCATCCATATTTACTGTGTGTCTACTAGAAGATAGGCACTATGCTAGGAGCAGGGAATAAAGCTGGGAGCAAGACAGAGAAGATCTCTGCTCTCTAAGAATTTACAAGTTAATTAGGGAGGCAAACATTAAAACAAACATAACTATAAATTGTGACAAGTGCTATGATCGAAGGCAAAGAGTACCATAGTGACAAATCAGGAAGTAGAAAAAATCAGTCTGAAAAAATGATACATAAGGCAAGACCTAAAGTTGAGACAGGCAGGTGTTAAGTGTACAGAGTAAAATAGAAAAGTTTGTTCAAAAACAATGAAAAGAAAAAAAAAGGTAATATGGGTAAAGCATAGTGGAGGGAGTGGTAGAACAAACTGGAGAGAAGGGAAGGAACAGATCTCACAGGACCTTGCAAGCCATGGAGAGGTGTTTAGAATTTATACTAAGATTAATGGGAAGACACCAAAGGCAAATACAGCATGAGTTTTTTTAGAAGATCATCTCTCTAACTGCTATGTGGTAAATGAATTGAAAAGAGGAAGAGTGGAAACAAAAAGGTCATTTAGAAGGCTATTCCACAATCTAAGTGAAAGATTATATCCGTCAGGACTAAGGTAGTAGTGTGATGGAAAAGCTTGGAGAAAGACGGATCTGAAGTACATCTAGAAGTCAGATGAACCCAAACTAATGATAAGCTACATTACGTAGATAAAGAAAATATTATGAATGAATTGGGTAGTGATGAGAAGTGCCATTTACTGAGATGGTGAAAAGCGGAACAGAAAGGGTGCGTTTTTGCTTATAAAAGAGAAAAACATTGGTCTAGGACTAAGTCCCGAAGACCCACAACATTTTAAGGATGGTTAGCATGGAAGAAGAATCTGCAAAGAAAACTGAGATCGGTGAGGTAAGAAAACCAGTTCAGTGTCAGTGAAGCAGAGAAAAGAATCTAAAGAAAGACAGGGTATATTAACTGCATCAAATGATGCTGAAAGACTAGTTAAGACACAGAATGAAAATGGATTTGGAAACATGGAGACAAATGATGATTTTAGGAAGAACAGTATAGGGTAGGCAGAACCAAGGAAACACCGTTGAGACCTAAGCTTTTATTAGTGTTCCATGGCAATTACATAAAAACAATACACTAGACAGAAGAGTACATGACCAGAGACCTAAGTGTTTGTGGTCACCAACCAGAGTTCCGGCTTCCCAATTCCAAACTACCTGGGAGGCCAAATCAGTACTACATCAAGTTGTCTGTTCAGCAGTGAACCACAGTAAATGAATGGGGTAAATCTTGAGGAATATTTAACCTATGTTAAGTTATCCCTAACCCACATCCTAAGACCAAATATTCTTTTCTGGAGGTTAATACGGTGTGAAAGTTGTTAAAAATCCAAATCCTGTTCCCTCATGTAAATAACCTCTCTGAACCTCATCTACAAAAGGAGGATGGCACCACTGATTTCACAGGGCTGCTGCAAGGATAAACTAATTCATGTAAAGCATACACTAATGTTATTAGTATACTGTCTACCACATATTAAGCATTTGATAAATAGATAACTACATTATAAAATATAAAGGAGGAATACCTATTAATGTTAAAAGAAGTAAACAGAATAATATATACAACAATAGAAAGATTCCATTGTTAATGTTGCCTTAATTTCCTTTTCCTTTGATGACTAATAAATAACAGGATTATTTTGGCTTTCCCTTTCTAGATTGTGCAGCATGTCTCTATATTGATTAACACATTCATTATTCAGAAAGGGTAAATAAAATTTAGAAAAAGTGAGAGCTTTCTCTCCTAAGACTCTTGGCCAACCTGATGGAATATAGGTGCTCCTCAATCTTTTTAGGCAAGCATTAACCATTTCTTAGGCGGCTCTATTTTTATATAGATATGAACAATTCTACATTGTTTCTTTTGACTTAACCTATAAAAATAACACATGCTAATTATTAAAAATCTTAAATAGATGGAAAAGTTGGGAAAAACCATCTACAAACACTTCTGGCATTTTTATGTATCCTCAAACTTTTGGGTATATAGTTTATGGTTTTCTTTAGCTCTATAGAGCTGCCTATATATTAAAATTTTTTAATCTTTTTATACTTAACATATTTTCCTATTTCATTATAAAAATCTTTAAAAAGTGTTTTTTAATGTTATTTTTACATAATCAATTAAATATTGCATAGCTGACTCTGGTTTACAATATTCTACAATATTTATGCCTAATATACCCAGACAAAATACCAGATGAAGATACTACAAAAAAGAAAACAGGTATCATCCTTGCATTTATGCTTCCTTTAAGTACTTAATTTTGGTGAGAATTCTGAAGTGAGAAAAGCAGAGGGTCAGGACTAAGCCCCAAGCAATTTCGACACTAAATTAGGATGAAGAAAAAGCCAAAAGAAAGCTAGTAAGAAATGGTCAAAACAACAGGACAACCAAGTTAAGTATGTTAGAAGAAAAAAGGTAAGGGAATCGCTTCTCGGCCTTTTGGCTAAGATCAAGTGTGAAAAAAGGTAAGAGACAAGACAGGAAAGGACAAGACAGGATGGGACTGGGAAGGGAGGGTCAGAAAGGAAAGGCATTTCCAGTAGCCGAAGTCCTCAACAAAAACAAATACGCTAAGACATCATCTGGGATAATGACTGAAGAATTTGGCAATGTGAAAACTATTTCTGACCTGAGTACACAGCAGTAGTTGCAGAGCCAGTGGTTTAAAAAATAAATCAATGGGAGAATTTCTGTTTCTGGCAATGAGGCCAACCAGGCAACCTAAAAACCTGCCTAATTAAAATGACCTAAAAATGAATAGTTCAGCCCATAAAACAGTAAGGGTAATCCTTAGGAATATACAGGAAAAAGCTTTTTAACAGGTTGCTCTAGAGGAGCCAACCTGTGTCAGTAACCTAGGAGCTTTGACTCTAATGTCCACAAGGAAAAGAGAGGACACCTTGAGTCTGCAAGGGATGAAAAATTAAAACTGGTTTAAGACCTTGTTTATACAGACTTTCCAAGAGCTACATTTTTGGGGAAAGATAAGCCAGCCCTTGTCCCTGCACACACACCCCACCCCCACCCCCACCAAAAACCTACAAAACATAAAACATAAAAATCACAGCACAGGGAAAGGACAAGGAAGTGAGTCCAGTTAAGATTTGAGCTCTGGATTGGAGATGAAAAGTCTGCCCTTTGAATTTATAAGCCACAGCCTTGCCTTGCCTCAAATACGTTTTGGGTTTCAATTTACCTATGTTCCTGCTCTGATAAATCCTAAATGTTAAATTAAGAAGGGGCCAGGTGGTACTATCACTTGAGTATACAACAGAAGCCAACACAAAATTTCTCTGAAGGGATATATCCTTAACCCAGGCTATAAAATGAGTTCACAAATCAAAATCAGAGAACACAGAAGAAAACGATCCCCTTCATCACAAATTAGCAGACACTAACATTATTATTTGACTGTCCTCCAAGAACCTTAGAAAATAAAGAGCAAATAAAGATTATGAGATAAATATTATAAATGATTAAGAACCTAAGCAGAGGAATCAAAAGTACATGTAAGACAGAAACAGCAGTCTGTATAAAAAAGAGGAACCTGGCATACCCTGCTGTGGTAGACAATCTTCTAGTAACGTCCACCCTCCAGCCCTAGGTTCCCTCCCCCTGATAGTCAAACACTATAATCAAGGTCCTACTGTGAAGAAACTTGGCTGACTGAATTAAGGTACTGATAAGCTGATCTTAAAAGAGATGGAATATCTTGGATTACGTAGGTAGGCCCAGTATACTTACCTACATAATCACATAAACCCATAAAAGCCAAAGACGAAGGGCAAGAGTCAGTGAAAGATGTAGCACATAAGAAAACAAGAGAGATCCAACAGAAGGGGAAGTCGGACAGACTCTAAGTGTGCAAAGGATTCAATTCCCCTTTACTAGCTCTAAGACTCAGGGACATGCGAAAGGATGGGATAGAAGCCTCAAGGAGGTAAGACCCTCAGCTGTCAGCCAGAAAGGAATTGAGGACCTCAGTTCTGTAACTTCAAGGAACAAACTGGTTCTGCCAACAACCTAAAAGAGCTTGGAAGTGAATTAATCCCAGAGACTCCTAACAGTAAGAGCCTGGGGAGCCAACACCTTGGTTTTAGCCTTGTGAGACTCTAAGCAGAGAAACCAGCTAACCCAACCAGACTTCTGACTGTGTGCTAAGAAATTTGAGTCCTTTTAAGTTGCTAATTTTGTGGTAATTTTTATGAAAGCAATAGAAAACTAATATACTTAAAATGCCAGAAAAAAAGGAAGTGTTCAAAGAATAATGGGGGTATGTCAAAAGGACACAGTGCCAGCTTAAGGGGCTCCTACTGGCTAACCCGTGAACAAATGGAGTATCACAATAAACCGATCACAACCCACATAAACCTCTAAGTCCATACTGAAAGAAACTGAAAGTCTCATGAGGAATGGGATATTTATATAGTCTCACAGTTAATTCTACAATACACATATTAATTATAAAGGGGAAAAGAAAACCTTTTCATTAGAAATGCCTGATTATGTGCCATCTGATACATAAATATCGTGTATAATGATATCCTGCTCCAAGAAAACATAACATGACTCTAATAATGAAAAAAAAATTAACCAAATCCCAAAATAATGACCCCATAAAATTTTGAGACAACTGTCAAAATCTGAACAGCATCTGAAGAGTAGATGGCAGTAACATGGTGATGTTAATTTCCTATTTTTGATCGTCATACCGTGATTTTATAGAAAAATGTCCTTGTTTGTAAAGACTACTTAAGTGCTCAGCGCTGAAAATGGCACTCTATCTGCAACTTAGTCTCAAATGGTTTAGGCAGATACAGTTCTCTATACTATATACTAGTAAGTTTAAGACTGTTTCAAAATAAAAATATTTTTAGATATGAAAAAAGGGCTACATGTTCTTAAAAACAAGAAAAAGAAAAACAAACCAGACCAGGTCCATTTCAGAAAGGAAACCAAAGAATTCCAAAAATTGAAAAACATGTTCACTAAATATCTTTACTCATTGGGCAGGTAAAATGATAAATTAATAGAGCTAAAGAGATGATAAGTGAACACAAGAAGATCAAAAGAAATTACCCAGATACAGCACAGAGAAATTAAGAAATGGAAATTATAAAAGAAAGATTAAGGGGACATGAAGGACAGAATGAAAGTGCAAATATGTCTAACAAAAATTACTGAAGAACAGAAAGACTAGGAAGAATCAATATTTTAAAATATAATGACTTCAGTTGTATCCAGAATTGATGAAAGACATGAATTCTCTCCATCAGGAAGCAAAAAGGTCGCAAAAAGAGTAAAAGTTACATCTAGACATATCACCCAAAACAAAGAGAAAATCTTAAATGAGTGGAGACAGAACAGTTCGAGGGGTAGGTACATGAATAGGAATGTGGGATTAAAGGAAGGTTTGGGTTCTTTTGAGCATGTTTAGATACAGATGAGGGGGAAAAAAAGTGATGATGAGAGGATAAGGCAACTAAAATAACAAAGTCTCTGAGAGGGCACAGGTTGAGATCCACAGTACAAGTAAAGACTAACTGTGGATTGCAAGCAGGACCGGAGAGAAAGAATAGAGGATGGATACAAACCAAGTAGGTGTGCAGAGAATGGGATGATGAAAAGATGAAATTTTCAGACAGCAGAAGTTTAAAAAAATAAACAATCATAGTGAAAAGTAAGAGGCTTTCTTAGAGATGTATATTAACACTGCCAAGCAATTTAAATGTCCGTCAAAGTTAGTATCACAAACCGATGATGATACAAATGTGTACATGGTGTGCATTTTTTTCTCTAGAAATGCTTACCTCAGATGAAGTATAGACATACAGATGGTCAGGTTAATGAAGGAGAGTATTTCAACTATGAAGAAATGAGACTTACCTAAAATATTAATCATAAGCCTAGATACCGAACATCATTAAGTTCACTCACAATGATTTCCCCCCCATTTCTTAAGAAAATTAAAAGGCAGGTTTAGTAGGAAAAAACTGCCAATTAAAATGAAGAATATAATCTTATTAAGTGTGGCAGCTAGTAAAACAATTTGCCATTCTTCATCAAACATTTTCTATAATTTAAATAAAAACATGTAAGTAATGACCACAATCAATTTTAAAAACTGAAGACAAGGAAAAAAACTACTCTCAAACCTATTATTTTAAAATAAGCATGATAATTTGCCTAACGTTTTATTCAGCTATTATTCATTTATATTTCTGCCTCTTCCAATAGAATCTGAGCACATGAAAACAGAATATAAGAAATTGATAATCCTTTGAACCATGTATACATTATTTTATGCATTATATAATTTGTTGTTCTGGGTTTGGTGTCAGGGAAAATGTATCAGATATATTTCCAAGTTGCTAGATAAGCTACCTAAATACCATTTGATAACTGAATCCAGGAGATGCTACAGGAAATAGCACCCTAATCTTTATATTTCCACTACTTCCAATTTTTTTTTTGCTATGATAATTACCTCTGTTAAATCTAGCCTTTTCATAAGTTGTACCACACCTCTTTAGAACTGAATTTACTTCTACTACACAGTCCTTGTAGATCTCTCTCCAAGGGCTTCATCTTACTAGTCCATGTTTTAGAATTCTTTCCCTGTCTTTGACATTTTAAAATGTCCCCTTTTAATGGGTCTAGATGAGGATTTTTCCTCCACTCTTTTTCTTTCACCACTTCAATCTAAGATTGCTCATCTTTTTTTAAAGAAGAAATTTCTTTCTATTTCTTCAGATTATTTCCTTCTCCATTTTTTTCTCTAGCCCCTTCTGGGGCTCCTATTATCTAGAGTCTACTTCTATCCTCCATATCGTATCATTTTTATTTTAAATATGTATAAAACATAGATTTATTACATAAATATATATATGCACATGTATACATATAAATGTATGTATATAAACATTTATTATCTTGTTTCTCACTGTATCCACTGTTATTTATCCCATCTATTGTGTTCTTTACTTTGACAATTACACTTTTCCAAGTACCTAAAATTTCTACTTGTTTCTTTTAAATATTTTCTTTGTTTCAAGTTATTATTATCTTCCCTCTTGTCTTTTATATGTTCATTACAGTGATTTATTTTCTCTCCATAGTTTCTTTAGGACTGATCTGGGTAGAAAATCAGATGTTCTATTATTGCCAACATGAATTATGGATTTTTGGTCCTGGGGCACCTGAGTGGCTCAGTGAGTTTTCAGCATCTGCCTTCAGCTCAGGTCAGGATCCCAGGGACATGGGATAAGCCCTGCGTCCAGCTCCTTGCTTAGCAGGGAGTGTGCTTTTCCTGCTCCCTCTGCGTGCCTGCGCTCTCTCTCTCTCTCTCTCTCTCCCCCTCAAATAAATAAATAAAATCTTTAAAAAAATATTTTTGGTCTCCTAAATCTTGACACACCCAGAAATAACTCAAAGTTTTTCATATGCCTTTTGGATGAAAATATTAGTTGCTCCAAATATTACTATTACAAGCATAATGACAAAAAGCCTGAGAAGCATGATTCTAAATACCTAGTTGTTTTTTATATAAAAATACTGTTCTGTCAGGAATAGGCACATACACATATCCAGAGATCCTTAAATAAAATGACCCTCTGGGTGTGAAACAAGTAATACTGGCCATTTATAGAACCAGCTCACCATATAAAGACGTGGTCTCTAAGTGTAGATTTAATCATCAGGGTAACTGGGACATAGCTTCTGCAAACACATGACTAGAAATTAATGTGAAAGGCAACTGCTTAAGAAACCAATCAACTGCATCATACAGAGAAAAAGAACATTATCGAGATCATGATAATCATTAAAGAAGATCTAACTAACTGTCCTTATTCTGATGTCAGGTTCACCAAGAAACTTCCCAATTATAACTCGTTTTCCCAAGATTACTTAAAGAAAGAATAAGATAAGCAACATTTGGCATTCTTGACAATAATGTTTTAATCCCATTCTTCACTTGTGTTGTGAAAAGGGACATTCTTCACTTTTCCCATACTGGCTTGAGTCAGTGTACCTGATCAACTGCAGGTATACTGACAAAACCAAAAGGAGACTAATACTAATACAACAATTTGTGAAAGAGATAAGGATCTGAGCCAACCCACAGCTGTGAGAATGTGGGATTTTGAAAATAATAAATCCAGTATAAAAAGTTATACCTAGGAACCTTCAAATTAATTAGAAAAAATATTTAGAAGGTACCACTGGGTGACTGATTTGGTTAGGAGTAAGCACAGAACAGAATGAAAGACAGACACAGTCTTGATAAAGAATGCAAGAGAGATTAACTTCTCAGGAAACACTAGGGATTACAAAAGAGAGTAGCTACTTCAGCAGCATAGGTTTTACATATATATAGGTATCATTATTTATCACTATTATGTAATCATTTAACATTTTTCTCAAGTACACTAACAGGACAACACTTTTGTAAACACACTCAAGTTATTAATGTATACCAGAAAGTAACCATTTCTTTTGGGGGGAAAACCTACTTCTAAAGTTCCTACTAACTTACACATTCATTAACCCCAATTACAGAAGTTAAAAAAACTAATTTTTTTCTTTTATGCTGAATGTTTCCACAGCTATTTTCTGTCTTCTTTCAAGTTAATCTTTTCTACTTGTTCATCTCATATGTCCAGTTTCTTTGGTTCATCAAATATTCCTCTCTTGCATCTTAACCTATCTTTGCACAGTCCTCCTTTCCACCTATTAAGACTTTCCTATCTTAAAATAAACCTGATTCAACCTCTTTGTCTTCTCTACCATCCTTGCTTAGCTATGACCAACCCCTCACAGTTTGTTATTTTAACCCCATATGGATTTACTTCCAATTCTTCACACCCAAACTCTAACCTCACCTATTCATTTGCATGCTAAACATCTCTACCTAAACAGCTTGTTGGCAAATGAATACCCACCCTCCCCAGCTACTGCCATTCAATTTATTGAGAATTACTACCAGTTCTTCTTGAGTAATATATGTCCTACTAATCTGATTTCCATTACCCTCGCTCAGACCCTCAATACATTCGGCTAGATTACAACAAAAATCTAACCGGTTTCTCTGTTCTCTAGCTCCTTTCAATATTCTTATATGCTACAGTCAGATGAATCTTCCTGAACAACAGGTTTTATCTTTTTCCCCAACTCCAACTATTTCCCAACTACCAACTATTTTCAACTCCTTTGGCTAGTAGCTAAACTATTATTTTTCATATATTTCATGTCAAATATCAATATCACCATCACTTGACACACCTATGTGTCCTTGTGCTATTTGTATTCCAGGGACTACAAGTCTAGCCCTGATCCCTATCTCCAAATAGCTCAATTTTAACCTTTCTTTAAGCATCAGGTAAAATGTTATATTCTCCAGACTGCTCATTCCCTCAGCTAAAAGTAAGTTTCCCTGACCTTGAACTCTTTTCTAAAGAACATTAAAGAAGTTATAACTATATGTCTTGAAATTATTATTTATATACATTATATATCCTCTTTTTAGATTTTCTGTTTCTGAAAGGATTCACTTGCAGTACAATTATTTCCCCAAAGTAAATGACCGTGATTTTAGATACAGAAAGATCTTTATACTTTTCAAACGAAAAAAAGGCTAAGAAACTGCTGAGAAGGAAAAATTCCATAGTGCAGGTACTCACAGCTTACAATATTAATTTCATTAATATGTCAAACTGAGGTTTTTAGGGGAGGGGAAGGGGTGCATTAGATGCATACATTAACTGGTTAAGAAGACTGAATTCAGAATACACACACTCTCAACTGATCCAGAAGTATTTGAAAAATGCAGAATCAGAAAATTATTATAAATCATAGAATATGGTCTCAGATTCTTCTTTCCCTCAGTGAGAGACAGAAGGATCATAGATGTAAAAAGTGGTCTTAAAAATGAAAGACCTAGGCATCTAGACTCTAACAGGTAAATAATTTTAGAAATCCTAAAACCTACCCTACCGTGTCTTAGACAATATGACAAATCCAAACAAGTACAATAAGAACATGATAACAGTTAATCCCACCAACCCTCCAGAATTATGGAGAATTCCTTTCAGTTATCATTTTTGAGACTACAGATCCCTACTATTGTTTTATATGGGGAGGTTTCTATGTTACATTAGGATTAATTTAACACTATTACCCTTAAAGCCATGCTTGAATTTGGTACATACCTATGAATTTAAGTTCCTGCTTTGTTAGTGTAGAATTGTCATCTCTGTCTAAAGAAAAGACACACTTTAATTTTGAATTTTAAATAACCAGTTTCTAAAAACTACCATGACAGGTATAAGTTGAGAAACTTAAGACATTATAGGGGGTTAAAGTCCAAAAAAGTTAAACAAAACACAAAAGTATGGAAAATTTAAAAATCATTATAAATTTGTTTTTACTACAATAAAAAAAAGGCAACATTCTAAATAGATTGCTAATGACATTACCATTTAATTAATTTAAAAGTAATTCTTACAAATTCCATTTACCCTAATCCCTTCACTTTTCAGGTTCTCTCTCTCTTCCAGTTTCAATGAGACACTTATAAATTCATTTTGCTTTGTAGTAGTTAACATGCATACTGAAAATTACTTTTTCTCCTCAGTGGCTGATTTCACCATCCAAATGTTAACATCCTTCTTAAGAGTCTCTGAAGCCCATCTTCCAGAAACTTAAGAGTGATCCAAGAGACAAACAGCTTGGCTGACTTGAAACGGAAACAGTCTTACGTCTTATCTATCATATATGTCTTAAACTACTTAGCAAGGCTATATAGTATCAATCAAATTCCTTCCTGCACAGGAACAAACACTGGAACAAACAGTAGGATTTGCTGCATCTTGGAATGTAACAATGTATTATATAAAAATAAAGAGTACCCCCCAACTACATCAAGGAAGAAGGAAAATCAAGTCTACTGTGATTAAAAAGAAATTAGATCTAGAATGATCTAGAACACTGGTTCTCAATCTCCACACTATTCATAGTAACAACTTTTCATATCAGTAATATCTCATTATGTTTGATGAATCTCAAATGAGTAACAGGATGTGGTTATGCCTGAGAATTGCTCATCTCTGTTCTTTTATCCCTACCTTCTTAATGCTTCCCTAAAATGAAGAGGGGACACATGTAAAAAACAAAGATCTAGTTTCCTACAACTAGTATGACAAACCTGAGTAGGATTCCATTCTTGAGGAAGAACAGTCACCCGTAAAATCAATTAGCATTCATACTTATTCTCAATCCTATAGCAGATATTTATGAATAATTGGTTGGCATTACTTTGCCTCCTCCACCAAATGAGATTTGTTTAATGAGCATGGTCGTGACAAACTGTAAGTACCATAATTAAAGAAAATTTAAAAGCATAGTAAATGGGGCACAGAAATCAATTACCAATATACTGCTGGTGAAAATAGATCTAAGCTCTTTAGCTACTTTAATCTATTTCAAAATTATATTAAAAATGAGAACTGCCAAGACAAACGCATGAACAAATTCCATTACTGCAGCAAAGAACAAGTTACTACTCTGAGAGAAACAAGAACACCTAATGCAAAGTTTAGTTCCCAAAGAAAATGAACATATTACCAAGAATATATGAAACCTCTTCCAGAGCTGTGTAGCAACTGACAATGATTTATTCATTCAACATTTATGGAACATCGAGTAGATGATAAGCTAAACTCCAATGAAATAAAGATGAATAAAACCCAACTCATACTACTCTAAATGAGTTTATAGTCTAGTAAAAAAAAAACAACTGGTAAATAAATAAATTGTTAAACAACCTAAAAAGTATTAAGAGTAAATCAAGCCCCGCACTGGGCTCTGTGCTGGACATGGAGCCTGCTTGAGATTCTCTCTCTCCCTCTTTCTCTGACCCTCGGTTAAGCATCCAATTCTTGATTTCAGCTCAGGTTATGATCTCAGGATCATGGGGCTGAGCCCCCCCGTCAGGCTCGGCACTCAGCAGAGAGTCTGCTTGAGATTCTCTCCCTCCTTCTCCTTCTGCCCCTTGCCCTGATTGCACATGGGCTTACTCTCTCTTGCTCTAAAATAAATACATACATACATACATCTTTAAGATATTTAAATGACGATTCTGTCCTTCCAATTTGCCTTAAAAGTTTCCAAAATTTACTACAAGATTTTTACATTATATCTTTCTCCCACCTGTTCTCTTTTTCTTTTATTGAGACAATAAGCTTAGTATTATTTCTCTATTAAGTTTTCTGAATTTTTCTGGTCACATAAAATTCATCCCACTGCACCTAATCTGTTTTTTTTTTTTATTGGTTTAAGTGTTTTCCTAAAAGTATTTTTCTTTGTATTGATGATACTTATTTCCTTATCAGAAAGCACCAATTTCAAAAGTTTCTGTAATACTATATGAACACACCCAGAAGAACCACCACCATTAAGTCCTAAGATCCTCTCTGAAAAATATCAAATTAAGATGTATGTTTAACACTCAACACCTATGACTATTAATTAATACATGATATTTCCTTGGTTCTTAAACCTTCATTAAATTCTTTAAACAAGTCTCAGTGAAGTAACATTTTAATTTTATGAAGTTCTATTTAATAAAACATTTTCTATCACATACTAGAGAGTAAATAATGAATATAATCCAGTCTTTAAAACTTTACAGAGCCTGAAATGTCTAATGGAAAACTTTTTGTTGTTGTTTCACAAAGATGAGACAAATATGAGTAAGATACAAATCACAGAAACAAAAAAAACTGCCTAGAGAAGCAGTAGATATAGACTAAAGAAAGAGCTTTAGAATACGCATATGAGAACCCAGAAGTTTGTGGTGTTTTCTTAAGAATTAATAATTCTATCAAAAGGTGTCAGAAGTTTTGCAGAAGCACTATGCTTACTTTTAAATCTTTCAGTAGATAAAGAAGATCATATCAGCAGACACTACCAAAGTCTAAATTACAGATTTTGCAGAGAATAGTACAGAACAAAACTACAAATAGGTTATACTAATGCAATATAAAGTTGAAAAGAAAAGATGAGACTGGAGAGTCTAGTAAGTGGTAGATTATGAAAAACTCCACATGCCATTCTAAAAAATATTAATTTTATCTAATTAATACCAGACAATTCTTAAAGGATTTAAGGAATGCAGTGCCATGGTCTGATATGCATTTTTAAATAAACCACTGATTCTGGTGACACCTAGAGAATCAGCTAGATAATGAAATGAAGGTAAGAAGGTTGCTGAAAGAGCTCATGTGGTAAATTATGTAGGAATACCCAAGTAGAGGCAGTGAAAACATAAAGGAAAAAACTAATGAATAACAGGAAAAACCTTTAAAAATAATGACAACCAAGAAAATGAGAAGGCAAAGTTTAGTTTAACTCCCTAGCAAAACTGATTTAGGTGACTAAATGCCCACAGAGATAAGGAACACAACAGAAGCAGGCTTTGATGAGAACGTAAGAGGAACAGAGATTTATTACATTGTTGGAAATGAGCCTGGAACTCAAAAGAAAATTCTACACTGGTGAGTCTAAAGGTTTATCAATTTTATCTTTTCAAAGAACCAGGTCTTAGTTTCACTGATTTTCTTCTACTGTCTTTTTAAGTCTCTATTTTTGGTCTAATCTTTGTTTTTCCCCTCCTTCTACAATTCTAGACTTCATTTGTTCTTCTTTTTCTAGTTTCTTGAAGAGTAAGTTATGTTGAGATTTTTCTTGTTTCTTGAGGTAGTCATTAATTACTAAGAACTTTCCTCGTAAAACTCTTTTTGTCACTTCTAATTAATTTTTGCATGTTACATTTCCATTTTTATCTCAAGGTATCTCTTTCTCTTTTGATTTTTTCTTTGACCCATTAATTATTCAGTAGCAATGCTGTTTAATCTTGACATAATTGTCAATTTTCCAGTTTTCTTCCTGTAATTAATTTCTAGTTTCATATAACTATAGTCAGAAAAGATATGTGATATAATTTCAATCTTCTTAAATTTATTAAGACTTGTTTAATGGCCTAACATATGATCTATCTTTGAAAATGTTCAGGGCGCCTGGGTGGCTCAGTGGGTTAAAGCCTCTGCTTTCGGCTCAGGTCATGATCTCAGCGTCCTGGGATCGAGGCCCGCATCGGGCTCTCTGCTCGGCAGGGAGCCTGCTTCCTCCTCTCCCTGTCTCTCTGCCTGCCTCTCTGCCTACTTGTAATTTCTCTCTCTGTGTCAAATAAATAAATAAAATCTTTAAAAAAAAAAAAGAAAAGAAAATGTTCCATGTGCACTTGAGAAGAATTAGTATACCCTTTTTTTTAAAATGGAATGTTCTACAAATGATCCATTCAAGCCCATCCAGTCTAATGTGTTGTTGAAGGTTGATGTTTCCTTACTGAATTTGTCTCAATGACCTATCCAATGATGTAAATAAGGTGTTAAAAGTCCCATACTATCACTGTATTAATATTTCTTTTATATACTTGGTACTCCTATATTGGGTACATAAATATTTATAATGTTATAACTTCTTAGTAGATTAACCAGTAATACCTTTTTGTAATAAGGCAGTTAAATAATCATGAAGCAGATACAGTAGGCAGAATAATGGGTCCCTCCTTCTCAAAGATGCTCATGCCTTACTGCACAAATCCTGTGAATATGTTACCTTAAATGGCAAAGTGACTAAACAAATTGTATTTAAATTAAGAACCCTGAGACAGAGAGACTGTCCTGGATTGTCTGGGAGAGCCCAATCAATTCATCCAAGTTGTCATTAGCTTTGAATCTGAGAATCAGATGGGCAGAAGCATAAGAGATATTCCGCCCAACATTGTTGGCTTTGAAGACAGAGAACGGGGCCATGGCAGGTGGGGGATGGGAAGGCAGGCAGACCCTAGAATTTGGAAATAGTAAGGAAACAGATTCTCCCCTAGCACCTTAAAAAAGGAACAAAGCCTGCCAACACCCTGATTTTAACCCAGTAAGTCCATGCCAGAATTCTAACCTATAGACTGTAAGATAATAAATTTATACTGTTTGAAGTCTACAATAATTTGTTACAGCAACCATAGAAAATGAATTTAGAATAAGACTAAATGTAAGTTCTTTTTCTCTTCCTTTCCCACTAACAAGTTTTACGCTTTTTATTGCTTAATACTCAATATAATAAAGGTAAAAAGTAAAATCTACCATTTAACACCCCATATCCCCAGTAGGGTGGTTTTATCGAAAACAATCAAACAAAATAATAGGTGTTGGCAAGGATGTGGAAATACTGGAACCCTTGTGCACTGCTGGAGGGAATGTAAAGTGGTGCACCCACTAGGAAAAACAGCATGACACTCTTTTAAAATAGAACTACCATATGATCCAGCAATTGCATTTCTGGGTAAAATGGGAGATTCAAATAGATATATGCACATCTACATTCAAAGCAGCTTATTCACAATGATCAAAAGATGGAAGGAACCCAAGGGTCTGTCAACAGATAAAGAATAAATGAAACAATGGCATATACAAACAATGGAATATTATTTAGCCTTAAAAAGAAAGGGAATTCTGGGGGCCTCTGGGTGGCTTAGTCAGTTAAGTGTTTGCCTTCAGCTCAGATCAAGATCCCAGGGGCCAGGAATCAGGCCTTGCATCAGGCTCCCGGCTCACCAGGAGTCTGCTTCTCCCTCTGCCCCTCCCTCTAGCTAGTGTTCTCTCTCCCTCTCTCTTTCTTAAATAAATAATTAAACAAACAATCTTTTAAAAAAAGAAAGAAAGGAAATTCTGATATATGCTATAACATGGATAAACCTTAAGGACATTATGCAAAGTGAAATAAGCCATTCACAGAAAGACAAATACTGTAACTATTCACATGAAGTATCTAAAACAGTCAAATTCATGCAAACTGAAAGTAGAATGGTAGTTGCCCTAGGGAGAGGGGGAGGGAGAAATGGGAGCTGTTGTTTAACTACAGTGTCAGTTTTATAAGATGAAGAAGTCCTGGGACTGGTTGTACAACCATGTGAATATATTTAACACTACCTGTATATATATTTAAAAACGGTTAAAATGGCAAATTTTATATGTATTTTGCAACAATTTAAAAAAAGAAACACTTGAAAAAAAGAGAAAAAACATGGATTTTTTTCCAACTAAATCCAAGTGATTCTCCCTCAATCCACCAAAAGCAAAATTATCACTTTACCAGGTATCACTCCTATGCTTGTCTTCGTAATTAAAAATGTAAGTCCAGGGGCGCCTGGGTGGCATAGTTGGATGAATGCACAACTCTTTGTTTTGGCTCAGGTCGTAATTTCAGGGTTGTGAGTTTGAGCTCTCAGCAAGGAGTCTGCTTGGGATTCTCTCTCCCTCTCCCTTTTTTCCTCCTGCTCATGCTCTCTCTCTCTCTCTCATAAATAAATCTTTAAAATGAAATTAAATTTAACTTAAATTTTTAAAAAGTCCAGAGCAATTATCAAGAAATTAGAAGCATCAAATTGAAACAGAAGAAGTAAAACTGTCACTACTTGCAGATGATATACTATATATGGACAACCCTAAAGACTTCACCAAAAAAACAAACAAACAAACAAAAAAACCTGTTAGAATAAACAAATTCAGTAAAGCGGCAGGATACAAAACCAATATACCAAAATCTGTTTTGATTTTATACACTAAAAACAAACCATCAGAAAGAAAAATTAAGGAAACCATCTCAAGGGTACCTGAGTGGCTCATTTGATTAAATGACCAACTCTTGATTTCAGTTCCGGTCATAATTTCAGGGTCCTGGGATTGAGCACTGCACTGGGCTCTGCACTGAGCGGAGGGTCTGCTTGAGGATTCTCTCTTTCCCTCTGCCCCTCCCTCCACCTGCACACTCTCTCCCTCTCAAATAATCTTTTTAAAAACTCCCATTTATAAGTACATAAAAAATAAAATACATAGGAATAAATTTAATCAAGAAGGTGAAAGATCTGTATACTGAAAACTGTAAGACATCAATGAAAGAAACTAAAGACACAAATAAATGGAAAGATATACCATATTTATGGACTGGAATAACTAATATTGTTTAAATGTTGATACTACTCAAAGCACTCTACAGATTCAACACAATCTCGCACCAAAATTCCGATAGTACTTTTCACAAAAACAGAATAACCCCAAAATCTGTGTGAAACCACAAAAGACCCTGAATAGCGAAAGCAATCTTGAGAACAAAGAACAAAGCTGGAGGCTTCACACTCCCTGACTTCAAACTACATTACAAAGCCACAACAATCAAAACAGTATGATATCGGCATAAAAACAGACACATAGATAAAAGAAACACAATGAAGAGCCCAGAAAAACATCCATGCATATAAGGTCAATTTATTTACAAGGAGCCAAGAATATACAAGGACAGTTTCTTCAATAAATGGTGTTGGGAAAACTGAACAACTACATATAAAAGAATGAAACTGGACCACTACCTTATACTGAACAGAAAAATTAACTTAAAATGGATTGAAGATTTGAATAATATAAGACCATAAAACTCTTAGAAGAAAACATAGGCAGTAAGCTCCCTGACATCAAGTAAAGGATACCAAACTCAAAAGGTACTACATTAAAAAATAATAAAATGATACTGCATAGCAAAGGAAATCATCAGCAAAATAAAAAGGCAATGCACTGAATGAGAAAACATTTGCAAATCTGTACCTGATAAGGGATTAATATCCAAAATATATTTCGAAAAACTCATATAACTAGGGGTGCCTGGGTGGCTCAGTGGGTAGTGTCTGCCTTCAGCTCAAGTCATGATCTTGGGGTCCTGGGATGGAGCCCCATGTCAGGCTCCCAGCTCAGCAGGGAGTCCACTTCTCCCTCTGCCCTCCCCCCCACCCCCTCTCATGCTTTCTTCCATGCTCTCTCTCAAATCTTTTTTTTTTTTTTTTAAGATTTTACTCATTTATTTGACAGAGAGAGATACAGCAAAAGACGGAACACCAGCAGGGGGCGTGGGAGAGGGAGAAGCAGGCTTTTCCGCAGAGCAGGGAGCCGGACTCGGGGCTTGATCCCAGGACTCTGGGATCATGACCTGAGCCAAAGGTAGACGCTTAATGACTGAGCCACTCAGGTGCCCCTCAAATAAATAAAATCTTTAAAAAAAAACACAAGAAGACAAACAAAAAAAGTCTTATAACTCAAAAGCAAGAAAACCCCTAAACAATCTTAATAAAAAATAGGCAGAGGACCTGAATGGCTATTTTTCCAAAGAAGACATACAGATAGCCAACAGGTATATGAAAAGATGCTTAAGATCACTAATCATCAGGGGACACCTGGGTGGCTCAGTAGGTTAAGTAGCTGCCTTTGGCTCAGGTCATCCTCCAAGGATCCTCGGGATCAAGCCCCTCATCCAGCTCCTTGCTCAGCGGGGAGCCTGCTTCTCCCTCTCCCTCTGCCTGCTACTTCCTCTACTTGTGCTCTCTAGCTCACTATCCCAATCTCTCTTTCAAGTAAATCAATAAAACCTTAAAACAACAACAACACTAATCACCAGGGAAATGCAAATCAAAACCACACTGAGATATCACCTCACATCTGTTAGAATAGCTATTATCAAAAAGTCAAGAAATACTAAGTGTTAACCAAGATGTGGAGAAAAGGGACCCTTCTGTGTAGTGTTGGTGGGAATGTAAAATGGTACAGTCGATATGGAAGCTCCTCAAGAAATTAGAAGTTAAACAACCATATGACCCAGCAATTCCACTTCTGGATATTTATCTGAAGAAAATGAAAATGCTAGTTTGAGAACATATATGCACCCTGTGTGCACTAAATGTTGTTAGCATTACTAACAACAGCCAAGGCATGGAAACAACCTAAATGGCTATCAACAGGTGAACAGTAACAAAAATATGCTATATATCCATACAAAAGAATATTATTCAGCTATAAAAATGAACAAAAGCTTGTCATTTGTGACAATGTGAATGGACCTAGAGGGCATTATGCTAAATGAAGTAAGTCAGATGGAAAAGATAAATATCATATGATCTCATACATGGAGTCTAAAACAAAATAAAACCCAAAATATTTTCAAGCTCATGAATATAGAGAACTGATTAGGGGCTGCCTGGGGAAAGGGAGGGGGGAAAAGAAGCAAAATGGGTAAAGGAGGTCAAAAGGTACAAACTTCTAGATATAAAATAAAGAAAAATACAAAAGTCTATTATTTATTTCACTTTTCTAGATTATGTGACTAAAAACACATAAGTATCTGAGTACACTACCATAGTGTTTTCTCTCAGACACAATCTTGTAAAACACAAAATTTTAAAGAAAATCTGTGTTCATTGTATTAATCCCATGACATTAATTTCATGTAGAAATACATGAAAATTAAATACCCATATAGAAAACCCATACAGAAAAACATGACAATAGTCCCGTTAAATTGACATAATCCAGTACTTTTTCAGCTAATAATGGTAGAGGATTTATGTGGCAACTCGCAATTGTTCCCCACGATATCTACTTTCCTTTTATTTCAAGTATACACTTTGTTCAAACTTTTAGCATGTCTCTAAATTCTATATTCCAAAATTAAAGAGTAAGATTTAACTATGCAAACTGAAAAAGTTGTTAAAAACTCTTCTGTTTTAATACTTCCCCACCAAAGAATGGTAACATATTTAGTTTATTTTCAAGAATGCTTCCAATCCCTTTTCCTCTAGATACCTAAAGTTCAAGACTCAAGAGCTCCATGTTATCTGAAAAATTCATTATTTGAGACTCTGCAGTTCCAGGTTACACAGAGAAGCAAGAATTAGAAATAAATGTACTCATTAATAAAAAGATCATCTGTAAAATGGGTTTCCCATCTTGACACCCCACCCTCAGAATCAACACAAGTGTCTATGTCTGCTCATCATACCATTAGTCTCTTGCTAGCTATAGATGTGTAAACAACTGACAATATAATCCAAACACAACACAAATCAACTACATTAAACCACAATACCAAAATATGCAATATTTCATAAAGTTAATAAAAATGTGCTCGAAACTTCTTCAGGTCACACAATCTTGCACAGAAAAATTATATAATAGCTGAAAATCAACAAAGATGACACTGAGTTCAATTTTTTTTGATCACTAAAGTATTAAAGAAAGTTCTTCAAAATTGAAGAAACACTCTAACATTTCTGCAAAAATGACTTTCATTATACTTATACTGAAAAATTGAAAAAAAGCTAGCATTTTTGTCTTATATCCTGATTTTAGAACCCAACTCTGCAGAAAATGCAACTCCCCGATAAAAACCTGGTTCCAAATTAGACAATATCTAAAAGGCTATCTTCCATTTATTCAGTATGTAAAATATAGGGGCAAAATAATAAAAGTATTATACACATTAATTTTTTTAAATCCCAAAAACAAAATTCACATTTCAAGCTGGGATGAAGGAGCTAATTCCTGACGTAGGTACCAATTACTAACTGCACTGCCAAAAGAGAGCTCAAAAGAACTAGAAAAACTATTTACAAAAATAGAAAAAAGACTTTCATGAAGTTAGAACAACACTATTATCATTTTGCCTTACAAAGAGACAGTAAAAGCTAAACTGATGAACTATATTGACCTATTATCCTCCTACAGGCAATCTACAAAAACTTTTCACTAAGTGGCTTAACAATTGACTCACGGCAGAGCTGGATTTCATCTTATCAATAGAACACGCAAGCTTTCAATCAGAGTTCTCTATAAAAGGCAACCTTTGTGATAAATGAACCACCAGAGAAGGTTCTAATAAAACTTACCATTATGTATTGCATTCAGCAACTCTGAGAAAGCTTTTAAGTAAGGAAAAAAGGACTTCAGGTTAAGATCATTCTCAAACACACAAAAGAAATACATAGGCATAGACTGAATCAGTATAATAAAATTTCAGTAAGTCTGTTATGTATCATTGTTTGAATCATTCAAACTGTAAATTTGGCTCAGTTTTTAACATGTATAAATTTCTAAATATTGTATTTCATTTGTCAATCTATCCCCTAATAAATGTAAGTAAAATGTTAGATATATTGTCATAACAGTGGTAAATTTTTTTAGTAATAAAATACACATGTAAAATTACTTTTAAAAAGACGTTTGTTTAATAGTCTCTGTAATGTCTTTCTTGGTAAAAGTATAAATAGGATGCAATTCCATACAACCTCAACAATTGTACACTCAGCAATATTATAAAGAAAAACTTCATTTTATCATTTAACCTAATCAAACATTCTATTTCTTAGACCTCAGTATAATAGTCTCCACATATATAGAGGTCAAAGCAAGAAAGCTATCTAATGTCAACATACAAATATTGAAAAATTATATTAAGATTAGCGAAAACCAAATTCTGAAATAATATTACTTCAATAGGGAACAGAAGTCACAATTCTGCAACTGAGCACCGTATTAAAAAGCCCAAAATAATTAAAATTTGGTCACAGTGACTCTAACATGAATCCTGAACACAGGACAAGCAGCAAGTTCTCTCTGTAGGAGGAAAAAAAATCTATTCAATTAAGAACCATTTGCATTGCGGAAAACTGAAATTTACAGGTTTAGTGGTGGCATGATAGAAAAAAACACTAAAGTAGAAATCAAAAAGCCTGGGTTACCAACCCAGTTTGACAACTTACTAGCTGTTGGACAAGCTCCATCATGGCGATACTGCATGGAAATTTCTGTTGGGAGGGAGGAGAAAGGAAATCAGCAAAGAAATTGCCAGTGACTCAAGGACAGAAAAAGAAACAGGCCAGAAAAACAGGGAAACATTCACCTAAAAGTCTAGCTGAGAAGGGCAAACAGAATGGTGGGAATAGAAATTAAAAGCCAATACATGGGATGTGATGGATAGAAGGGCCAAATGTGACAGAATTCTCACAAATCTTTCAACGGAATAGTATGGGAATGTGTGCATGTGTGTGCAAAGAATGAGGAAAAGACATAAGGGCTTATGAATAAATATAGGAGACAAGTGTCTAAGAAAAAACGGATTCATAATAAGAGGGAGTATAGTTCACAACACACTACTGTGTTTTATATAATTCATGAGATGAGAAGAATTTATCAAAAACATCTGAATTCCGTGGTCAATTAAATTACTACTATTCAAGTACGAAAATTATTTAGTTTATCCCTGAGCAGAAATCTATGACTTATATAACAGTATAAAACTTGTTAAACTACACTCTGTTTACTTTCTTGTACCTTTCACTTTTTATGACGATAATGAAAGAATAAACCATTACTCTTGCTCTTTTGCTCCACCCAAATAAAGAGAACAAGCAGAGGATGACATGAAGCAATAAAACACTGCTAAAAGCAAAAGGCTGCTGAGAAAATGAAAAACAAATTTCTATATGACACTCCAAAGGAAAAAAATAACTGATAAAACTAGGATCAAGTCTGTGACTCAAAGGACCTTGTCCGCTAATCCTGAAAACAATAGGTACTCTTTTGTGGCTAACCCTATTGGTCCAATTTTTCTTAAAGGAAGAATATCTGGAATTAGTCTGGATACTACTTAGCCAAAAACATGACTTCTAGAAACCATGTGTACAACAGGGTCTTCAAGGCAACCATCACTCACACATCTACCCATATACCTACCTCAGAAGTCAAGTCCAATCATGGGCCCACTCCAAATGACTTGAAATAAGAAAGACAGAGCAAGACAGAGCAAGCCAGCACTCACTTTTAATCATTTATATTACACACTGTTCAATAATCAAATCTTTAGACCAGTTTAGTTCTTTCCAGATGGCAATCAAAACTGAGACATAGTGGGAGAATCTGCCATCTTTAATGGTCATTAACAAATTCAAGTGGTATTTTAAAAGGGACCGAGGGCTACTGAAGAGATTGGCATATATTACAGAGAAAGGGTAACCTGTTTGGAATGGTGCCAAAAAAATAATCGAAGGACACTCATAATAATAGAAGGATTTTTTTCAATGGGGAAAAAACTGTAATATGCTTATTCTGCCCTTTGATCTGGGACTTTTGTAGAAAGTCATCCATGGTACAGGGCCAGCAAATTTTCAAATAATCAAGAAAAAAAACAAAAATCAGAGGATTTTCCAAGGAAAAAAACTGTAAGATATATTAAGGTCTTAGTCTTAGCAGCACCGAATATCCTGCATAATTTTCATTTATGACCCAATATAACCAATTTATATAAAATCATGAACTTGACCCATTAAGATGCATTTAAAGTATGTTTAATAACTAACTGTATCTACATTCCTTGGTCTACAATACTGCATTACTCTTGTAAGTTTATTAATCTTTGTGTCTTTGTGATGCCCTTATTTGTTAACAGAATCAGTCTATTTCTAATTAAAATATTTTACCAAGGAAAGATGTCTCAATTGCATTTTACTAACCTAAGTGGATATATTTCATAACAAATTCAAAGTCACATGGGCTCAAGTTAAACTTTCATAACCTTCATATTTCAGAACCCAGAACAAACTTCTCTTGAAGTGACTTATTCATATTAATAACTCATCTCCCTGAAATCTGTAAGACTTTATCAGAAAATACTTAGGTTCAGAATCAACTACCTTCCTAGAATCTCCTTTCATAGCATTTATGACGACTAAAGAATTCCATCACTGCAACAGATTTCAAGTATCTTAACTTGGAAAGGTATGACCAAGTTATATTAAAGAACTAGAGACTAAGATTTAAAAAAAAAAAACCAGGGAAACTTCGAAAGTACATAGTATACCCAAGGAAAATACGTTAATGCTAAATCATCAACTACTTATCATTTAATGAATACCAGATTTTTCTCAGAGAAAATAACAAGATGTTGATTTTTATGAAGAAAAAATCTTCTTCATAAACTTTCCCTTCAGTAAATTATAAACTCTCTTGTAATGTGGTTGAGATAAATAGGAAAAAGGCAAAGGACAAATACAACATGTCAACTCTTCCAAATGCTGTACTAATTTTCAATGTTCCAAAACTCCTACTAGTTTAAGATCTCAGAAGGATATATATATAAAGGAATTCAATTAAAAGCTTAATATAATCTATACACCAAAACTTACAACCTTTAGAAGCCACTTAAAACTACACACTGATTTCCAATTTTGTACAAGTCACTGTAACAGTAAATCACTCATTAGAATGTACTTCAACTTATTACAAAAAAAATCTTAAAATCCAAACCCTTGATCAGACAAGGAATTTATAAGTGTTTTCTGGGTCTCTATTCTGACAGGACCTAAAAATCCTAGAATAAATATCTTCCTTCATATATGCTACTA
This sequence comes from Ailurus styani, assembly GCA_002007465.1. Lineage (NCBI taxonomy): Eukaryota > Metazoa > Chordata > Mammalia > Carnivora > Ailuridae > Ailurus > Ailurus styani. The sequence continues at coordinate 223,861 of LNAC01000396.1, read as the reverse complement.
TAATTTGAATACGTCATGATAGAATTTTGATTACTGTCGTCGATGCTTCTAACAATTTTAAGACAATCACATCATAAGTACCTGATTCTGCTTCTGCTGTATATTCTAGTTGTGGTAAAGGTGGAGAAATTACAACAGTAATAGTAGCTGCCTTGCCTATTTCACAAGATTATTCTTAGGAACAAATAAGATAGTAATTAAAAGAGTTCTTCAGAAACTGTTAGGTGCTCTCAAATATAAGATATTACCATTACCGCAAGCTGATGGAAGCAACGTATTTTTTCCCCGTCAATGAAATTCTTTTAATGGTAAGTACCCAGAACTAAGTACAGGATGCTTATTCTAAGACCAATAGCCTATAAGTCCAATTTCTTCAGCTTGACATTCAACTTTCCATAAACCCATCCTGCCCTACTTAATCAACATTAACTCCAACTATCCTGCAAATTAGATTTCCCTATTAGTTTTATCCCTCAAATATAACTTTATTTTCTTTTCTGTTAATATTGCTGGACTTTTTCTGCCCACTCCAAAGTATAATTCAAATTCTAACATCTCCATGGTCTTTTCTAATTTAATTAACACATCCTTAACTGGTCTATAATACTACATGAAAAGCTTTACAAATAATTTCACTTGCAATCTACCTATGAACACTTGGAAGTCAAGTACAAAATTACAGAGGATATTACTAACTACATGATATGTTCTCAGTGATTACTAATAGTATTCATTCACTTAATAAAAGATGTTTAGCATTTATCACATACAAAGTACTGTGCTGGCAGTGAGGAGACAATGATGAACACAACACACACAGCCCCTAGCCTCATGAAGCTAGGATTATATACTGTGTGTTATAGTCTAACATCATAGCCAACAAATGCTTACAAAGGTCACCTTCATCATTACTAAATCATCACCCTGTCATGAAAGAAAACAAATCTTTTGGAAAGGACATCATGCAAAAACAATTCTTGGTAACATAGTACATGGTATACATTTCTTCTTCCTACTTATTTATGTGGGAAGAAAGTTTTCTAGTTTTACAGCTACTAAATGGTATCTCTATCTAAAATCAGTTGAAAGAAAACTTAGCATTTACACACTAACAGGAGATAGTACTGTTGCAAGTGAAATTATTGGCTCAAATTTTCTCACTGAGCCCAATGCTTAAAGTATGACTGATAATATACTAGTGTGGTTCCAAACCTTCATCAGCAAACACCCTTGAACTTTATAATTAAGGGTCTCTGGAATCAAGGAAAATGCATTGTTCCACCACTCAGAGCTGTGAGATTTCGGTCTCTGTTTCTCCATCTGTACAATGAGTAGTAATACTCAATGCTTGTCAAGTGCCTAAGACAGTTGTAGTACATACTACATTTCAACAGCAGTTAGTAATTCTTAACTTATGATCAAGAGGACATAATTCCTAAATACCCATGGCATTTAGCCAGTTTCTTCTAAGTAAGAAGAGACTTTCTAGCACTAAATTTATCAACAGGGTGTGCTCTGATCTAGTCATAAAACTTTTGTTAAAATGTATAAAACTGGGGCGCCTAGGTGGCTCAGTTGTTAAGCATCAGCATTCAGCTCGGGTCATGATCCCAGGGTCCTGGGATCGAGACTCGCATCAGGCTCCCTGCTTGGCCGGAAGCCCACTGCTCCCTCTCCCACTGCCCCTGCCTGTGTTCCCTCTCTTGCTGTGTCTCTCTCTGTCAAATAAATCAATAAAATCTTTAAAAAAGAAAAAAATGCATAAAACGAAAGAATATGTTATCTCAAATAGTTTTAAGTAAACTAATCTTAGTGCCCAGTTATGGCTTTAACAAAACGTAAGATCTTCAGTTATTTTTAAGCACACTTTTAAGGGAAAAAAATCCTAGCAAGTCTAAATGTAAGTCATTTACTTCCATTAAATAATAATATTTATAGGAGTTTCTCTCTAAATTTCTTTACCTCAAATGGTGAGGTAAAAGGGATACAAATTCATGCTTTTCTGTCATAGATGTAGCACAACAATGCCCTCTGAAAGTAATAATTGTGAAAAGAACACTATTTCCCAAGGTTAAAATCTCTCTAACTCTGTAACAGGTAGGAAAATCTTTTCATAGATGTAAATAAAGATTTTAATCCCATTAATTTGAGGATGTGTATTTCGAATAGCATCCAAATGCAATTTCTGAAATTCAGTACTTTCAGACTATGCTTTTATGTATACAAAATCAGTGAGGTACTCTTCACAAACGCAAATTCAGGCTTAATTTTCTCAGTAAGTTATTCATCTGATTACTGTGTATCTTGCTGAAAATGAGTATGAACCTAATTTTTTTCTGAGTAAATTTGTCTAAACTTATTTTTTTGTGACTAGAGGCTAGGGCTAGTTGCTAAGTCCTTCTGGCCTGAAAGAAAACATGAATACACATAAAATAAATGAGTTTACATAAAACGTATATCCAAGTGTGCAGTATACTTACGTTTTTTCAGTGGATTTATTTTTTATTACGATTTGTATTATTCCCCCTCTAAAACAATGATGGTCAACCAAAAGCGATTTTACACCCTCCCCTCAAACGCCCAACATTTTTTGTCACTATTGTGGGGTGAAAGGGAAATTTGGGTGCTACTGGCATCTAGTGGGTAGAAGCTGGGAATCGTGATAAATGTCCTACACTGCATGGGACAGGACTGCACAACAAGACAAGTAACTATCCCAACCAACATGTCAATAGTGCCAAGACTAGGAAATCAAGGTCTAGTCTAAACCCATCCTTAACGCTTCTAATAAAATAATCCTATCACAGTTTCCACTCATTTCTCAAAAACAAACACACAACTTGTCCAACAGGTCCAAGGTGGCACTGAAGCTAGTTAGGAAAAACAGAAAGAGAAAGAAATCCCTGGCTGTGATCTTGGGAGCTTATTTTACCTGTCCTTGTCTCAGTTTTATCAGCTATAAAAAGGGGGAATAAATAAATAGCCCTTACTTCATAAAACTAGTGTGGGGATTAAACAAGATAATAATTAGAAAGCCTTAATAGACCCTGGCACAAATGATAACAACAGTTAATAATTTTCACATCTGACCTTTACATATGCTCTTTTCTCCCTTAGAACGATATTTACTTACTGAAATTAACGTCCGCACAACTATAAAAATCCAAAAGTCTGTATTTATAAAATACACATAAACATTCTTCATTTAAATTGCGTTTATTATATTTCCATACCATTTCCTACCTATCCTCTCCACCACCTAATAGAAATTATAAAATCTGTAATAGTTTATTTTAGCCAAAATCTCATCATTTCTACAGTCAGAAATCTAAAATCAAAACAGGTCAGGTTTACAACACTTATTTAAAACCATTTACCTCAAATTCAAGATCAATTTAAAAGATAAATGTTGACACTTAGCTAATATGTAAACTGTTAAGTTTTTGCCTAAAAACATGAAACTTCAAATTTTTAAGAATTGACAATATTTATGATATAAGATATGTTAAAGAAGAATCCCAATGATGTGAATAACAACATATATAAATTCATTCCTACTAAAGATAATAAAATATGACTCTTAAAGTTCATATATTTAAATCATTTTACCACTGAAAAATATTCCAGATGGATAATTCAAGTAGAATTTGTGTGAGGAAGTATTGCAAAAATGAAGACTAATTAAACTTTAGAAAGTGAAAGCTCAAAAACAAGCACCAATCAAAAACATAGTATAAACTATGCAAAACTCACACCTTAATTGTGATTTCTGAGTTGGGTTTCAAATACTGTGCAGACAAAGCAAAAACAAAAAGGGAAATTAATTCCAGGTACTTCATAAGAAATGAGTGACCAATAAACCATTTAGCCTATATTTAAGTAAACTATCAGATTAGTACCAAACATCCTGTCCAAACACCAAATCGTCTTCCTTTTCCTAAAATCTTAACATTTTTTTTCATTAAGACAAATAAATGTCATTTAGCAACTCAATGTATTAACAAAACAATAGTTTAAAATGAATTTCCCTTTTGGGGTAAAGGAAGGGTGGTGGTGGTGGGAATAAGTAAGAAAAACAATGGGCAAATCCCTACCTGAACCAACTGGAGATGAGCCAACACTAAGACTTTGTAAACTTCCATTCCTGAGCAATGTAGGAGATTTCTGAAGACTAGAGCTTGTTACACTTCCTGCAGCTGATGCTACAGATGATGTTGGTGAAGCAGAAGAAACTGAGAGATGAGAAACATTCTCTTGAGTTTTGTTTCCTTTAGGTCTACCAGGCCCATGCTTACTTTGTTTATTTCCTTTTCTTTTCTTTTCCTTTACAGTTTCTTCTTCTATGCCAGAAGTTTGAGCCCGCTTATATCCTGCTGTTGGAAGGCTGGAATTACCCAAATCTCCAGGTGAATTTTCAAAGCTTTTAGGCTGTGAAATAACAGCTGAGGTCGAAGGGAGACCCATTATGGAACTAAAACTATTTACCCCCCCTTCCTGGCTTCCAGACTCTCCTTTATGTACATCTTTGGTTGATGATGACTGTTGGGAGTGAGTATAACTGTCATTACGCAGATCTGAGTCTGTAAAGCTCAAGAAATCCTGGGGAGACTGTACTGAACTTCCCGAAGATGATTTTACACTGCCTGGAGTTCCTGAAAAACTGCCTGTAGTAAAATAAAAAAAGGGGGGGGAGGGGTAGGAAAAGAAAAAAATTGGATGCAAAAGTTCCCACGAGCAGTAGAAATGATACAATCATCAAAAAGAGATGGAGAAAAAAAACTAACTATAAAACTTAGGACATCACCATGTAACAGAATTTTTAAAAGGTCATTATTGAAATCAAGTTGATCTATAAAATTATCTTTAAAAAATATTTGTCATTTCACACCTATTAAACTGATTATTAACTCAAGTTGCAAGCTATTAGTTCTACAATGACCAAGATGTAAGATGTGCTTTATTTAACCTACCTTTTACTATGGCAACATTCCTCAATGTTTCCCCAAATACCTGTGTATGCTTGAGGAAGGACTGAAGAACAGCAAAGTCTCAAAGAATTTGACAAGACTACTACTGTATTCTAGAACATCCTCTTTTTCAGTTACTGAAGATTTAAATGTTCCCAACACACACCCAGAACAAAATATTGTTGCTTAGATTTTAAGTTCTGAGTTTTAACTTCAAGATAGTTAGTGAATATTGTTATTCAGTTAAATCTACCCCACCAAAACATGGATTTGATAAAGTAATAATGATTACATGGAACCTAATCTATATACCTAACATTCTCCCAGTGCACTACCCATGGAGCTGCATAAAGAAACCAGCCACTAACATTCTTCTATTGCTTTTATGAAAATAAAATCATAGGAGAGGAAGCCTCATGAATCTCATTCACAACTGCTTGTCTCCTCACTCCTTAAAGAACATTATGCCCACTATGTCATTATGAGATCAAAAGGTTCTTATCTACTTGGTAGAAAAATAATATGGCTGGGATGGAACAATAGTTTGGTCCACCATCCTAATTCACCAAACCATCTCTTCATGCTCACCAAGTGAAGTGACAAGTGTTTAGACTCAGTTGTGATCATATATCTATTATGTTTCATAAAACTTAAACTATATCATATTTTAACTACTGTATTTAAAAACAAAAGCTCAAAATAAGTGTTTCATTGGACTGGAAGGGAAATTTCAAGCTAAGGGTTAAATTTTATTGCAGAGCACATTCAAAAGTAATCACACATAAATCCACCTAAATGTTTACAACAGTATTTTTTCCTCACACACAAGAAAGAATTTTTTAACTAAAGGTTTGGAATTTTAAATTTTAAGCTTTTCTGAAATGGCTTATTATGCAAGAACATTAATAGGTCTAAAATTTAACTCTTTGAAGAGAATATCCATTTTATTCATTTACAAAATTATTTGTACCTATGTGAGCATATTCAAGTTATGTCTATATAGAAAAACATACATATTAAGAAGCCATTTACATTACATCAATCACTTAAGGATAACTGTAATTTGCCACTTAATTAGCAACTATAAAGAAGTTCTTTATTATCCATTCTGATCTGTCACCATCTGTCTTTTTTCCACACATTTTTGTTTTTACAGCTGGTGTTAAAAAGCTCACTACAGTATAGCAAATACTTTCAAACATTTAGTATATGCAATACTTTAACATATATTTTTCTAAAATTCACATACTGCCTGCAATGAAAAAAACAAAACCAAGCATCTTAAACACCCTACCTTTAAATTTCAACTTTTAAAACTTGTAGAGAATATTACCTCAGATACGAAAACATAACACATTCTATACCATGTCTCAATAGAGGCAGGAAAAGACAATTCAACATTGTGAATATTAAGAAAATGAGGGATTTCTTTTCTAAATGGATTAGTACTTCAAGGATTAAAAACTTAAAAATGCAATTTTAACAGTGGAAAAGAAGATCTTAATTATATAAAAGAGATTACTGAATTCTGCTAATACCATATTCAAATGTAAATAAAATTACATTAAAAATAATTAAGGTTTTACTATTTATCTTCCAAAGTGGCATAAAAATAACAAATAAAAGTAAATTTATTAAACTAAAACAGCAATTTTGGCATTTTATTTCTTTTCTACTTGTCTAATTCTTTGTAATATAAGGCAAAAAAAATTAAAGTCTAGGACTTAAAAATCTTGAAGACCAAAACAGCTTAGTTTAAAATATACAAATAAACTTTTTAATAAGAGATCAGCAGACTGAGCAATCTCTCTACATATTCAAATTTTTATTATCAGCAAAAGCATAAAGGAAAGAAAAAGACAATTTTCCCCCTCATTTATTCCTGGGGGCAAAAAAAATGGGGGAAGAGGCATTTATTGTACACTCTACTAATATATTTATCTCCAACAGTTTTTAGCATTTATATTTCTGAAAATATTTATGTTCAAGTTAAACATACAAAAACAAAACCTAGAACATAGGGCTAAATGGACTGTAAAGTTAGCCAAGTTATTCTGTTCTCCATAAAATAGGGTTGCCATATAAAAGACAGCATGCCCAGTTTTAATTCTGGATTTTAGTTAGAAACAAGTTATTTTTTCAGTATAAATATGTCCCTGCATTTATTTGGGACATACTTAAACTGAAAAATAATTTGTTGTTAAACTGAAATTCAAAATTAAATGGGCATCTTGTTATAGTAGCCTTACCAAAAGATATGTAAGCTTAGTAAAATTCTACTTTAAACTTCAAGTTTTACAATAAATGCATTAATAATCAAAAACTATTATTTAATGAGAACTATTTATATTCCCTACAAATTACCCAGTACTGGTTTACGTACTAAGAACATATGCTTTAACTGTTTTAGTGTTAAATTAGGACAGGTAAATGATAACAAGTCATTAAAAAGAAAGATTGTTCTATAGAGCAGAAAGGAAAACTCCATCCAGCTTTTATTGTTTTTTCTCCCCAAACTTAAACTTTATTCCACAACTATTTAAACATTAAAATTACAGTTCAGCTTTGGAAGCACAAGTCATAACATAAAAGGACCCAGAAACATTTTAACAAGGAACACTAGGTCTTTGAAGTAATCTTACTACAGCAACTAATTATAAAATAATCTCCAAAAATCCATCAGTTATGAATAAAAAAGAAATTCTTTTTACAAAACTTAAATGCTATTGATCATTGCAAGAACACTTATTTTAACTAAAACATCATAATTAATACCTTGCTGGAAAGGACTAGCTGCTGACACAGTCGTTCCTGGATTTCTTCCACCAGGCTTTCTTCCCCTTTGACCTGAGCTGTGAGCTGAAGATTTCTTCCCTTTGCCCTCTGACCCTCTAGCCTCTGAAACATCTTTTCCACTAGTTGTGTGCGCAGAGACTTCTTGGAAGTTTGCATTTGTAAATCGAGCTGCAGTATCTTCCAAGCGCTTCAATGATCCAGAAATAGAGTTGCTGCTAGTGCTTGTATAAGTCTAACATTTTCATTGAGAAAGGAAGTTGAAAAAGAATTGATTAGATTTTGGCTATGGTGGGGGGGGGGCATATTAATAATAATAATTACAAGACTTGTAAGAAAAACGTATGAAAGTTTCAGTTATAAAAGTGAGTCCACCTAAGAAAATTATGTAAAAAAAAATTTATCTGAGTCTACTGCAAATACCTTTAAACTGCAGCAATTAGTAAAGTCCATATTAGTCAGTTACTCAGCAACACATAGTAAATAGTAATGAAGGAACTTGTTTCTCAAGCAACATCATTTCCAACAAGAAAAAACTACTACCTAGTCATAAAATTAAAATCAGCTTTAATGTTCAGCACAAAGGAAACAATGAGAGAAATAAGGTGCAACAAATTCATTAGAGGACTATATCCGTGAGATTATAAGCACAGCTCAGAACAAAAATTTTTAAAATTCAGGTGAAGTCTGCTTTTCAAAACAGGAAAGACTAAACTCTTTAAAACAGAAATCAATTTCTTCCAAGTATTAAGATGAAAGAACAGTTATACTCTGCAGTTTAAGATTTTTAAAAATTAGAAATATTATTATCTCCTACGGATTCTCAGTCATCCACTTGATCCAGATATGTTAGGAGAAAATGCAAAATAAAGATCTGTTTAAACAATTAGTTTCCAGTTTTTAATAATCATTTTAAGACAAAGTGTACGCAAATAATGGTAAATTAAATGACTATGAAAATGTGTGCTAAGGAATGTACATTAATCAACATGCTGCAAAATAAAAGGCTTTTAAGGTCCACTGGATCAGAGATTTTTGTTGCCACTGTTTAAGTTCCCTAAATGCCTGAAAGACAAACAGCCCTAAATTTCTGTTGAATAAATAAATGAATATTTTTCTGATACATCTATCTAAAATCTCTGATGTAATACAAATAAAAAATCTGAAAATAAACAAAACTGAAATTTTCCACATAACCAACACTCAGTATACACCATCAGATAAAGATGGAAAATGAAAAAGGAATGACAAAATCAGGTTTCAAAATGGTTGGCATTTTTAGCAAAATCAATGTTCAGAATGAGAAATGAAAGACTTCCAAGTGTTTTGAAAACCAAATACTCGTTACTGTCACTTTTCTGCTACTTGCCTCCCATACCGTATACCCTCCCCCAACATCATCTCACTGCCAAATAGATTTTAATAATCAAATACAACAGACATTATCTCATAAAAAGCGAATTACTATTCTCATAAAGCAAAAGGCCACAAAAGAGAACAAAGTTCTCAAAGTAAGTTTTAGGAGAAAACCAATCATGTTTAAGCTGATTAAACTTTGTGAATTACTTTAGAAACATGAACCTTTTCCATGCTGGGCAAGTCACTTTGGAAACCGTAGCACTTCACTTTTCAAATTTTTCTTTTCTAATAATTCGAGTTGATCCTGAGGTTCTCCATCCCACCCCCATACAAGCCTAGTGAAGTTGGAAAGTCACCTAGGGACACTTGGGTGGCACAGTTGGCTAAGCACTCAACTCTTGGTTTTGGCTCAGGTCTTGAGATCAAGCCCTGTGTTAGACTCCATGGTCAGCAGGGAGTCTGACTGAGATGCTCCCTCCCTCTCCCTGCCCCTCTCACGCGTGTGCACGCACATTCTCTCTCTCTAAGATGAATAAATAAATCTTTAAAATAAATAAATAAAGTCCTCTAAAGAGAACAGTGATGTTCTTCATGCAGTTACTCTGTCCATATATCAAATAAGCAAAGAAGAAAAGACTAAGTGGAGACCCAAACACAGAAATATACTATCCATTTCCACATACCAATCTAAATTGGGGTTGGTCAATTTTCCCATTCCTTGCTTATCCCTGAACTATATGTTCATAAATCCAGTGCAAATATGGGATATGGAAGAAAAGGTATTACAAAGAAAGCAAAGAATGAACATTTAGCAAATTTCAAAGTCCAAAGTCATATTAAGATCACAGCATTTTATTTTTTAAAAACTTAGACATCTTCTAAGTTGAAAAGATATCAGAGATTCCTTAACAAGAAAAAATAAAGCTTTAATTGAAGACTCTAACAGTTCTTTTAAAAAATTATACTTAAAAAAAAATTATACTTAACAACAAGGGAAAATGTCTAATTGGTTTTACTAGAAGAGATACGTCTAATCTTTACTCCACCCCTTTGTAAGTTAATTTTAAAAGTACTGTTTTGTAATATGCTGTTTAACGGAATGCGGAATTCCATTACAAAAACACAATTCAGTCAAAATCAAGAGGTGGAAGTAAAGGGAGAGGATAATGGGGAGGAGCTGAAAGAGACAATGAATACCACATATTTGCTCTTTCCTCAGTTTCACATGAGCATCTCACTGCTCTGAGAGTAATTCTAGTGCTTAAAAATATACATTTTCCATGTAAATTAACCCATAAAATGTAAACTACTTCATTTGGTACTTGACTAAATAGAGTCTTTTCCCCCCTTTTCTGCTAGAGATAAAGCTGCATATTGGCCATATTGAGAGCTTCTGAGGAAATGTATATATACTCTGGTTTATATTGTGATTTACAGGCAACTTAATGAATATTTTAACATAAACATTTAGAATATGTATGATTTTTGTTTTGTGGCTAGCTACAATTATTAGTCTGCAGATAAGATGCAATGTCAATATACCTACTAAATAACATTCACTGGAGCAAAAAATATACCCAACTTCAAAATATTTTAAATCAGACTCAAAATTCACAATGACTCTATAATAGCCTAACCAAAGAAATAGATTTTCTCAAAAGTATGGCTGCCTTAGATTATTCTACAAAGCTCTATAATCCACATTCAGCAGAAAGAAGCAGAGGGAAAAGAAACAACCAACAGCTGTATCTTCCACCAGCATGATGAAATATAATAATGCTGGCTAAAATATTTTTTAAATTATGTAATATTCAAGTGTCTCATAAAAGCCACAAATTTTTTTACTCAGCCAAATCTCAAAAATGAAGCACAGAAGGAATGAAGACATTAAAAGGGAATTTGGGGAGGAGGATCAGTGAGCAGGGGGACAATGTTAAGCAGCCTAATTTACATATTACTGGAATACCCAAAGCAAAGTAGGATGAAAAAAAAATGTAAGAAACAAGAGCAGAAAAAAGTTACAAAAAAATTTTTTTAAGATTTTATTTATTTATTTGCTAGAGAGAGAGATTACAAGTACACAGAGAGGCAGGCAGAGAGACAGGAGGAAGCAGGCTCCCTGCTGAGCAGGCAGCCCTATGCAAGGCTTGATCCCAGGACCCTGAGATCATGAACCGAGCGGAAGGCAGAGGCCTTAACCCACTGAGCCACCCAGGCGCCCCAAAAAGTTACAAAATTTGATGAAAAAAATAAACCTACCAATCAACTAAACCCAACCACAAGAAACATGAAGAAAAATCCATGAATACACATCACAATCAAACTGCTACCATTAAAAACCAACAATAAAGAGAAAATGATACAAGCAGCCAGGGAGTTTAAGAAAAGAAAAAAAAAGACAACTTATGTGCTAAGAAGCAAAGATAAAAATGAAAACAGATTTCTCATGGAAACAATGCAAGTTAGAAAACAAGAAGACATAGAGAAATAAACTATTAAACTAGAATTCTATACTGAGCTAAAATATCTTTCAAAAGCAAAGGCAAAATAGAGTTGACCCGTAAACAAAACCAGTTTGAACTGTATGGCTCCATTTATACACAGCTTTTTTCAATAAATACAGATCAGCACTGCAAATGTATTTTCTTTTCCCTATGATTTTCTTAATAACATTTTTTTCTACCTTACTTTATTGTAAGAACACAGTATGTAATACATATAATATGCAAAGTACGTATTAACTGACTATTTATGTTATCAGTAAAAACTTCCAGGTCAACCATAGGCTCTTAGAAGTTAAGTTTTTGGTGAGTCAAAAATTATATGCAGGTTTTTTTACTGTGCAGTGGTCCTAACCCCCACACTCTTCAAAGGTCAACTATAATTGCCATTCAGATAAAAAGCTGAAAGAACTAACCACCAACAAAGGAATACTACAATAAATCCTGAAGGTTGTCTTCTAGGCAGGAGGAAAACAAGGAAATGTGGATCTAAACAAACTAATTAGGAACACCAGAAAGAGTAATTACATGGGTAAATATAAAGAACTTTTAAATTATTTAATCTCTTTATAAGACAATTGCTGACTTAGACCAAATTGGAAACAATTGTGAAGTTTATAAAATATGTAAAAATTTTAAATATGACAAAAATAGCACAAACCCCAAAAAGGTGGGAGTGCAAGTATGTAAACTGCTGAAATGTATATTCTTATATGTGAAATGGCATAATACCATTTGAAGGCAGATGCTGATAAATTAAAAGATATGTATGCCATAGACCCCAAAGCAATCAATAAAATAACAGAATTATTACTATTCAGTAAAATGAAATCATAAAAAATATTTAATGAAAAAGAGAAAAAAAAGATGAACTAGGCAAGAAAAAAGGATTAGCAAATGATGGATTTAAATGCAACAATATCAATAATCAAATTATATGTAAATTACCCAAACAGCCCAGTGAAAGGCAGAGATTGGAATACTGAAAAAAGAAACAAGACTATATGCTGTCTGGACGCCTGGGTGGCTCAGTCAGTTAAGCATCTGCCTTCAGCTCAGGTCATGATCCCAGGGTCCTGGGATTGAGTTCCGCCTCAGGCTCCCTGTTCCGCAAAGAGCCTGCTTCTCCCTCTGCCTCTCATTAATAAATACATAAAATCTTAAAAAAAAAAAAAAAAAGACTATATGCTGCCAAAAGAAGCTTTTTTTTTTTTAAGATTTTTATTCATTTATTTGACACAGAGAGAGAGATCAGATCACAAGTAGGCAGAGAGGCAGGCAGAGAGAGAGAGGAGGAAGCAGGCTTCCCGCTGAGCAGGGAGCCCGATGGAGGCCTCGATCCCAGGACCCTGAGATCGTGACCTGAGCTGAAGGCAGAGGCTTTAACCCACTGAGCCACCCAGGTGCCCAAAAGAAACCTATCTTAAGTATAGAGACACAAAGATATTAAAATTATAAGTGTGGGAAAGAAAATATCTAACACTAATTAAAACAAACCTGAATTCACAATATTAGTATCAAGCAAAATAAATTTCAAAACAAGAAATATGGCCAGGATAAAGAAAACTATTAATCAAGAAGATATAAAAATCTAAAACACTTTTGCACCTAATAGGAGACCTTCAAAATAAAACTCACCAGAGAAAATGGGGAAAATTGTGAAATCCATAACTACAGTAAGAGAGATCTAAATCCTCTTCTAAGTAACTGAACAAGTACACAAAAAATACGTATATAAAAATAAACATACAGAGAACTTAAACAGTATAAATCAACTTGACCTAACTTACATTTACAGAATAACTCCATATAACAGGAGCAGAGTGAATACACATTGTTTTCAGAAGCACACAGAAAATTAAACAAGACAATCCACGTTCTGTGTCATTTTTTTATCTCAAAAAAACTTAAAGGAAATTATATAACACAAAGATATTAAACTGAAATCAGTGACAAGAAGCTATATGAAAAGTCCCCAAATGTTTCAAAAGTAAATAATATACTTCTAAGTAATCCGTGGATCAAAGAGAAATAAAAAGGAAACCACAAGCTATTTGCTCAAATAAAAACAAAAATACAATGTATCAAAATTCGGAAGTGGTGCTTAGAACAAAGTGTGTAGCATTAAATGCCTATGTTAACACTTCGGGGACTCTTGTCCAGCATGTAGAAAACTTAGGAGAGAAGAGATGAGAAAAGATGAGGGGAGGGAAGTGGTGGGAAGGGGACAAGAAAATAGAGATTTGAAGAAAGAATGACTGCAAATGTCCCAAATTAGTGTCAGAAACCATATCACAAATGCAGGAAGCTCTGAGAATACCAAAAAAGACAAATGTCAAAACAAAAACCACACCAAGGCATATCATAATCAAACTGCACAAAATCAAAAATATAAGAAAAATCCTGAAAGAAATTGGAAGGGAAAAAAAGCCTTACTCATGAAGTAGCAAAGATCAGAATTACATCTGACTTCTCAGAAATAATGCAAGCAAGAAGAGAGTGATGTGAAATATTTAATATTTTGAGAGGAGAAAAAAAGAACTAGCATTCTATACACCGCAAAATTATCCTTCAAAAGTGAAAAACAAAGACTCTCAGATAAATAAAATTTGAGGGAATTTGTTGCCAATAGGTCTACCTTGCAAGTAATGTGAAAAGAAGTTCTTCAGAGAGAAGGAAATGATACACGTCACGAACATGGGTTTGCATCAAGAAAAGTATCAAAGAATGAATCAATGAAGGTAAAATAAAACTTCGACTTTTTCTTACATTTAATCTAACAATGTTCAAAATGATAGCAACAATGTACTTTATTATATAGTCTTATGCATATATATGCTTATGTATGCTTCTGTATAAGTGAAATGAATGAGAGCATTGACAGAAAAAATTGGAGGGGGGAATTAGGATTATTTTGTCATCGTAAGGTACTTGTACTATCGTGAAGTGGGATAATACAATTTGAAAGTAAACTTGGATTAGCTATAAATATATACTGCACAAAGTAGGGAAACTATGAAAAAAGTATAACTGATATGTTAAGATATAAGAGAAAATGGAATTATTAAAAAAAACTCAATTAAAACCCTTAGAGACGGGCGCCTGGGTGGCTCAGTGGGTTAAAGCCTCTGCTTTCGGCTCAGGTCATGATCTCAGCGTCCTGGGATCGAGGCCCGCATCGGGCTCTCTGCTCAGAGGGGAGCCTGCTTCCTCCTCTCCCTGTCTCTCTGCCTGCCTCTCTACCTACTTGTAATCTCTCTCTCTGTATCAAATAAATAAATAAATCTTTAAAAAAAAAAAAAAAAAAAACCCTTAGAGAGAGCCACACCTCTCCCCTTCCATCACCACCAGGCACCCCAGCACTTGCTGTGCTGCTTTCCCTCCCCCACGTTACCTCGTGCTCTTCCCTTTCCAACTAGAGCATGGCAGAATGGCAGCTGCAAAGAAGAGTGGCAAGAAGGGCTGTTCTGCCATCAACAAGGTAGTGACCAGAGAATACACCATCAACATTCATAACCACATCCAGAGAGTGAATTTCAAGAAGCTTGCCCCTCATGCACTCAAAGAGATCCAGAAGTGTGCTATGAAGGGGATGGGAACTCTAAATGTGTGCACTGAAATCGGGCTCAACAAAGCTGTCTAGACCAAAGGAATAAGGAATGTTCCATACTGTATCTATATGCAGTTGTTCAGAAAAACATAACAAGGATTAAGATTTACCAAACAAGTTCTATACATGTTGATTACCTATGTACTGGTCACCACTTTCAAAACTCTACAGAGAGGGTGCCTAGGTGGCTCAGTTGGTTAAGCGACTGTCTTCGGCTCAGGTCATGATCCTGGAGTCCCAGAATCGAGTCCTGCATTGTGCTCCCTGCTCAGCTGGGGGGTCCGCTTCTTCCTTTGACCCTCCCCTCTTCATGCTATTTCTCTCCCTCTCAAATGAATAAAATCTTAAAAAAAAAAAGTGGATGAGAACTAATCAATGATTGTCATATACAGTATAAAACTAAAAACAAAACAAAACCAAAAACAAAAAACCCAAGAAGTAGAAAACATTTGGAAGACAAAAAAAGGAACAAAGATAAAGAACAACAAAGAGAAAACAGAAACAAATTTGGTAGATGTTGACCTCACTGCATCAATAGTTACCTTAAACATAAATGGTCTAAATATACCAATTAAAAGAACTGGTAGTGGATCAAAAACAAAACTCATCTATAGGTTGTCTACAAGAAAACATTTTAAATAGGAAAACACATATTGATTAAAAATCAATGAATGGAGTAAGACATACCATGCTAGCAGTAATCAAAACAAAGTGAGAATAGAATTAATAGAATTAATTTTGGACAAAGCAGACTTCAGAGCAAGGAAGTTTTCAGGAAAAGAAGTGATACTGCATAATGATAAAGGTGTCAATACTGCAACTTCTTGACACAACAATCCTTAATGTGTATGTGCCTAACACCAGAGAGGGAGAGAACTACAAGGAGAAAAAGATGAATCCACTCTTAGAGGCAGAGGTTTTAACACTCTTCTTTCGGAAATGGACACATTCCCCAGGCAGAATAGCAGTAAGGACATAAAGTAAAGACCACCATTAATCAACTGGGTATAAGTACCTATAGACTAGACTACTTTATTCAACGTCAGCACAATATATATTCTCCCGAAGCTCTCATGAAACATTCATCAACATACACTACACTTGGGGTCATAAACACACCTCAACAAATCTTAAAGAAGAGAGATCATATAATTATGCTCTCCGACCAAAATGGAATTAAACTAGAAATCAATTAACAGAAAGATAGCTAGATAATCCCAGAATGCCTAAAAAACACACGTCTACATAACACAAGTCAAAGAGAGCTTAGAGAAATATTATTAACTAAGATATTATTAACTAAATGACAATATAAATACAACCTAAAATTTGTGGGATACACCAAAAGCAGTACTTAAGTGTGCTTAAAGACGCAGCAAATGTATCTATTAGAAAAGAAGAAAAACCTTAAATCAACACTCTGAGCTTCTTCCTCAGGAACAAAAAACAAAAAGCAAATTAAATCAAAATAAAAAGAAATAATGAAAACTAAAGCAGAAATCAAAGAAATTAAAACAGGAAATCAACAGAAAAAAATCAAAAGATACAAAAGTTGGTTCTTTGACAATATAGATAAAATTGATAAACCTCTGGCCAGTACAATTATAAAAGTGAGACAGAACACAAACTGCTAATAGAAATGAAAGGCAGGACATCACTGTAGATCCCACAGACTTTTTATTAAAAGGATCATCAAGGAATATTATCAAAAACTCGATGCCCACAAATTTGATAACCTAGATGAAATGGACCAACTCTTGAAAGATACAAGCTGTCAAACTCACACAAGTAGAATTACACAATGTGAATAGTCTTATATCTATTTTAAAATGGGGGGTAGGGGGACACACCCGGGTGGCACAGTTGGTTGAGCATCTGACTATTGGTTTCAGCTCAGATTGTGATCTCAGGGTCATGGGGTTGAGCCCCATGTCAGGCCCTGTGCTGAGTACGGAGTCTGCTTGAATTTTCTTTCTTTCTTTTTTTTTTTTTTTTAAAGATTTTATTTATTCATTTGACACACAGAGAGAGATTACAAGTAGGCAGAGAGGCAGGCAGAGAGAGAGGAGAGAGGAGGAAGCAGGCTCCCCGCTGAGCAGAGAGCCCGATGTGGGCCTCGATCCCAGGACCCTGGGATCATGACCTGAGCCGAAGGCAGCGGCTTTAACCCACTGAGCCACCCAGGCGCCCTCTGCTTGAATTTTCTACTTGAGTTTCTCGCTCCATCTCCCTCTGCTCCACCCAACCCTATTTGCATGCTCACTTGCTCTCTTCTCAAATAAATAAATAAATAAATCTTTTTAAAAAAATGTGAGGGGAGTCTGGCTGACTCTTGAACATGTGACTCTTGATCTCTGAGTTGGAAGTTCAAGCCCCATGCTGGGTGTAGAGATTACTTAAAAATAAAATCTTAAAAAAAAAAAAAATTGGCTCAATCATGCCCCAAAACAGAAAGCACCAGGCCCAGACAGGTTCACTGGTAAATTCTACCACATACTTAAGGAAGAAATTATACCAATTTTCTACAATCTTGTTCAGAAGATATAAGCTGTGGGAATACCTCCTACCTCATGCCAGAAGGCCAATATTACTCCAATACCAAAACAGACAAAGAAATTACAAGAAAGAAAACAACTGAACAACATCTTTCAATAAATAGATGAAACCATCTATAAAATATTAGCAAATCAAATCCAACAATCTTTAAGAAGAATTATGTATCACAAGCAACTGGGATTTATCCCAGGAATGCAAGGTTGGGTCAACATTCAAAAATCAATTAATGTAATCCATCACATTGACAAGACAAAGAAGAAAAATCGTATGTCATATAAATAATTACAAAGAAAGCATTTGGAGTGCCTCAGTTGGTTCAGTGTCCAATTCTGGTTTCAGCTCAGGTCATGATCTCAGTTGGGCTCTGCACTCAGCAGGGAGTCTGTTTGGGATTCTCTCTCTCCCTCTCCTTCTGCCCCTTGCCCCACTTGCATTCTCTCTAAATAAATTAATTAAATTCTTTAAAAAAAGCAAAAGCACTTAACAGAGTGTAACACCCATTCAAAATAAAAACTCTCAGCAAACTAGGAATAAAAGGAACTTCCTCAACTTGGTAAAGAATATGTACAAAAAGCTAACATCATGCTTAATAGTGAGAAACCAGGTTTCCCACTAATAGGAAAAAAGCAAGGATGACTATTCTCTCACCACTGCATTTCATCATCATACTAGAAGTCTTAGTTTATATAAAAAGACAAGAAAAGGAAATAAAATATACACTGACTGGGAAGAAGTAAATGAAAGTCTTTTCAGAAAGGACATGACTGTCTACATAAAAAGTTCAAAATTACTACCAAAAACCTCCTGGAACTAATAAGTGATTATGCAAAAATTACAGAAGATTAATATAAAAAAGAAAAATTGGGGCATCTGGGTGGCTCAGTCAGTCTGACTCTTGATTTTGGCTCAAGTCATGATCTCATGATCTCATGATCTCAGGGTTGTGAGATCAAGACCCATGGACATGGAGCCTGTTTAAGAATCTCTGACTTTCCCTCTCCTCTGTCACCCTCTGCCAAGAAAGAGAAGAGAAAAATTGCTTTCATATCTACTAACAGGGAACAAGTGGAATTTTAAATTAAAAACAATACTATTTACAATACCACCTCCGAAAATTAAATAAGGTTTAAATCTAACAGAATATGTATAAGGTTAAGGTCTATATGAGAAAAACAATAAAACGTCTACAAACAAAATCAAAGAACTAAATAAATGAAGATATATCCCAACTTCAGAGCAAAACTTAATATTGTCAAGATGTCAGTTCTTTCCAACTTGATCTGCAGATTCAACACAATCTTTTTAAAAAACATTTATTTGGGCGCCTGGGTGGCTCAGTGGGTTAAAGCCTCTGCTTTCGGCTCAGGTCATGATCTCAGGTTCCTGGGATCGAGGCCCACATCGGGCTCCCTGCTCGGCACGGAGCCTGCTTCCTCCTCTCTCTCTGTCTGCCTCTCTGCCTACTTGTGATCTGATCTCTCTCTCTCTGTGTCAAATAAATAAAATCTTTAAAAAAAAAAAGAAAAATAAATAAATAAAAAACATTTATTTATTTGCAAGAGAGAGAGCGTATGCATTTGTGTGCGCATGTGCGTGCACACGCCCATAAGCAGGGGGAGAGGAAGGAGCAGAAGAAGAGAGAATCCTGAAACAGACTGGCATCTCAGCACAGAGAGATGCGTGGCTCGATCCTGGGACCTGAGCCAAAATCAAAGTGGGCCACTCAACTGACTAAACCACCCAGGCATCCCGAGATTCAGTACAATTTCAATTAAAATTCCAGGAAATTATTTGTGGGTAATGACAAACTGATTCTAAAGCATATATATGAAAAGGCAAAAGAGAATAGCCAACAGATCAATGGAACTGATAAGAGAGTTCAGAAACAAACCCACATAAACACAATCAATTGATTTTTTTTAAAAAAGATAAATTTATTTATTTTAGAGAGACAGAGAAAGCAGCGGTGGGAGGGACAGGGGGAAAGAGAAGACTTCCCCACTGAGTGAGGAGCCCAAGGGAGGGCTTGATTCTAGGACCCTGAGACCATACCCTGAACTGAAATCAAGAGTTGGCCACTTAACTGACTGAGCCACCCAGGTGCCTCAACTGATTTTTAACAAAGGTGCAAAAGAAATATTTTGGCACTAAGACAGGCTTTTCAAAAAAGAGAACCAGAACCAAATATCCATATGCAAAAAATGAACCTAGACACAAGTTTATTTACAGCCTTCACAAAAATTAACTCAAAATGGATCACAGATCTAAATGTAAAATGCAAAACTATAAATCTCCTAGAACATGGGAGAAAAATAGGGATAATCTTGGGTTTGGCAATGACTTTTCAGATATAACACCAAAAGCACAATCCATGAAAGAAATTGGTAAAATTACCAGAGAATTGGTAAGCTGAACTTAATTAAAATTAAAAACTTATGCTTTGTGAAAGACATAGTCAAGAAAAAGTATTTGAAAAAGACATATCTGACATTTTACACAAAAACTATGAAAAATAATACTAACATTTGTATAGAACCACAAAATACCCCAAATAGCCAAAGCAATCTTTAAAAAGAACAAAGCTGGAAGTATCTCAAATCCAGATCTCAGTATCCACTACAAAGCTGTTGTAATCAAAATGCTATGGGACTGGTACAAAAACAGACACACATAGAACAGAACAGACAACACAGAAATAACCCCATGCCTCCGTGGTCAATTAATCTATGACAAAGGAGGCAAGAATATACAATGGGATGCTCACTTTGGCAGCACATATACTAAAATTGGAACGATACAGAGAAGATTAGCATGGCCCCTGCGCAAGGATGACACACAAATTCGTGAAGCATTCCATATTTTTTGTTTTGACTGAAAAAAAAAAAAGAATATACAATGGGGAAAAGATAGTCACCTCAATAAACAGTGCTGAAGGGGCACCTGGATGGCTCAGTTGGTTAAGCAGCTGCCTTAGGCTCAGGTCAAGAACCCAGGGTGGTCCTGGGATGCAGACCTAGGCTCCCTGCTCAGCAGGGAGTCCTCTTCTCCCTCTCCCTTCGTTCCTCCCCCACTTCTGTTGGCATGTACTCTCTCTAATTAATTAATTAATTAATCGTGCTGAAACTGGATAGCTACATTCAAAAGGATGAAACTGGACCACTTTCTTACACCATACACAAAAATAAACTCAACATAGATTAAAGACCTAAATGTGAGACCTGAAACCAGAAAATTCCTAGAAGAAAACATAGGCCACAGAAACATTTTTCTAGATATGTCTCCTCATGCAAGGAAAAGAGAAACAAAAATAAACTACTAGGCCTTCATCAAAATAAAAGGCTTTTGCACAGAAAAGGAAATCATTAACAAAACATAAAGGTAACCTATTACATAACAGTATCTCTGTCAATGATATATTTGACAAGGGGTTAATATCCAAAATATATAAAGAAGTTATTCGACTCAACACCAAAAAAAAAGTGATTGAAAAATGGACAGAGGATCTGAATAAACATTTTTCCAAAGAAGACATATAGAGATAGCC
The DNA here is from genome assembly GCA_002007465.1 of Ailurus styani. Taxonomy (NCBI): domain Eukaryota; kingdom Metazoa; phylum Chordata; class Mammalia; order Carnivora; family Ailuridae; genus Ailurus; species Ailurus styani. Next base: position 202,531 of record LNAC01000396.1, on the reverse strand, counting down.
AACAGACATATGAAAAGATGCCAAACGTCACTAATCATTAGGGAAATACGCAAATCAAAAACAATGAGATGAGGCGCCTGGGTGGCTCAGTGGGTTAAAGCCTCTGCCTTCAGCTCAGGTCATGATCTCAGGGTCCTGGAATCGAGCCCCGCATCGGGCTCCCTGCCCAGCAGAGAGCCTGCTTCCTCTTCTCTCTCTGCCTGCCTCTCTGCCTACTTATGATCTCTCTGTGTCAAATAAATAAATAAAATCTTTAAAAAATAAATAAAATACAATAAATTAAAAAAGATAATAGCATCAAAAAACATCAAATATTTAAGAACAGAGCTGAAAAAAGATGTACAAAACCTGCACACCTGCTAAGATCAAGACTTAAATAAATGCAGAGATGTACTCTTTTCATGAATCAGAAGACTCAATACTGTTAAGACATCAATTCTCCCTCAAAATGATTTGTAGACTCAATGCAGTTTAAATCAAAATACGGGCAGTTTTATTTCTACAACTTGACAATCTGATTCTAAAATTCACATAAAAACAGAGTAATTCTATTTTCACAGCCACAGTGACTTTGAAAGAGAAGAACAAAGTTGGAAGACGGATCCAACCTGACCTTACTGGTTATTGTAAGACTATAGTAATCAAGATAGTGTGCTATTAAATGCAAAAGCAAACAAACAGATCAATGGAGAACTGATACATATATGGTCAAATGGGTTTCAACAAATGTCGGTAAAGGCAATTCGGTGGAGAAAGGACAGTCTGTCCCACATATGGGTCCACAAAAACTGGTTATCTCGGGCGCCTGGGTGGCTCAGTGGGTTAAAGCCGCTGCCTTCGGCTCAGGTCATGATCCCAGGGTCCTGGGATCGAGGCCCACATCGGGCTCTCTGCTCAGCAGGGAGCCTGCTTCCTCCTCTCTCCTCTCTCTCTGCCTGCCTCTCTGCCTACTTGTAATCTCTCTCTCTGTGTCAAATGAATAAATAAAAAAATCTTTAAAAAAAAAAACAAAAAAAACAAAAAAAAAACTGGTTATCTCTAATTCAGTAGAAGTCATTCAATACGTGGACAGTGATGTATAACTCCCATTATATGCAAAATTTAACAAAAAATAGATCATAGACCTAAATGTGAAACATAAAAAATATAAAACTTCCAGAAGAAAACATATTTAAAAATGTATATACTGGGGATGCCTGGGTAGCTCAGTGGGTTAAGCCTCTGCCTTCGGCTCAGGTCATGGTCCCAGGGTCCTGGGATCGAGCCCAGCATCAGGCTATCTGCTCAGCGGAGAGCCTGCTTCCCCCTCTCTCTCTGCCGGCCTCTCTGCCTACTTGTGAGCTCTCTGTCAAGTAAATAAATAAAATCTTTTAATAAATAAATATATATATACTTAACATTTAACTAATGTTGGAGTCATGGGTTCAGGCCCTGCACTGGGCTCCACATTGGACATAGAGTCTACCTTAAAAAAAAATGTCTGTTTAAGTCACTGAGTGGGGAAAAATACTTGTAAAAATAATGTATCTGATAAAGGACCTGCATCCAAAACACATAATGGCTCACGATATGCAGTATTAAGAAAACAAACCAATAAAAAAGGGCAAGTAGTGAATAGATCTGACGACCTTCACCAAAGAAAATAAAGAAATGTCAAATATGCACATGGAAAGATGTTCAACATAATGTAGTCATTAAACAAATGCAGAATGAAACCACAATGAGAAACTACCCACTAGGAATGCTAAAATCACAATGACTGATTCATACCAAGTGTTGCAGAGAATGGAGAGGAATAGGAACTCTGGTACAATGCTGGCAGAATTGTCAAATGGTACAAGTATTTTGGAAAATAGTGGAATAGTGTCTTAAAAAATTAGGATGCACTTATCATGTGACCTAGTTATTCCAGTCCTCGGTATTTATGCAAGAAAAATCTGTCTGTATAAATATTTGTATAATGTTACCAGCAGCTTTATTTGTAATAGTCAAAAACTGGAAAACAGTCTGAATGTCCACCAATTACTGAAAGGATCATCATCATAGTTATGTCCATGTATCAGAAAGTAGTCAGCAATAAAAAGAAATAAGCTACTGATACACAATATGGATGAATCTCAAAATACTCATGCTGAGTGAAAGGAGTCAGATAAAAAAGTGTGCATCCTGTATGTTTCCATTTTTAACATTCTAGAAAGTTCAAACTAGAACTTTCAGGTCATCATATGACTCAATACAACAGCTAGTCCTCATACTACTATGACACGGTTAACTTTTTTTTTTTCTTTAACTTGGCTTCCAGCATATTCACATCCTCTTGGTTTTCTTCCAAACCTTTACCTCTTCTTCTCCGTCTTGGTTACTGGTTTCCCCTCTTCTTTCCCCACTGGGAGCCCTAGGGCTTCCTAAGACCTCTTCTCCTCCCTACCTGCACTCACTCCTCCAACTGGCACCCACTCTTATGGCTTAAAGTAAACTCTATAGAGAGACAACTCCCAAATTTATATCCAAAGTCTGGACCTCTTTCCCAAATGCCAGACTATGCATGCCACTGGCTAATTAACATTTCTACTTGGGTGTCTAATAAATATCTTACCCCTAATGTAGGCAGAAGAACCCTGCCGAGATGTCCACATTCTAATCCCTAAAACCTGAATCCCTGCAATATGTTAAGTTACATGGCAAAAGGGCCTTTCTTTGCTAATGTAACTAAGGTTACATACTTTAAAAAACATAATTATCCCTGGGCGCCTGGGTGGTTCAGTGGGTTAAAGCCTCTGCTTTCGGCTCAGGTCATGATCTCAGGGTCCTGGGATCGAGGCCCGCATCGGGCTCCCTGCTCAGCAGGGAGCCTGCTTCCCCCTCTCTCTCTGCCTGCTTCTCTGCCCCCTTGTGATCTCTCTCCCTCTGTGAAATAAATAAAATCTTTAAAAAATAATAAAAATAATAATAAAAAATAAAAAACATAATTATCCCAAATTTTTTAGGAAGGCCCAGTCTAATCTCATGAACCCTTAAAAGAAGAGAACTTTCTCTGCCCAGAAGCAGAAGAGATGCAGTAGAACACAGATTCCAAGGGTGGAAAGGATTCAACAAGCCACTGTTGGCTCTGAAATGGAGAGGCATATGTGCAAGGACTGAAGAGAGAGCTTCTAGAACCGAAGGGCAGACCCCAGTTGAGAGACAGAAAGAAAATGAGCATAAATCTAACCACCTGAATGAGCTCAGAAGCACTTGCTCCCAGGTGAGAAATTAGGCCATCCAACATCCTGATTTCACCTTTGAGAGACCCAGAGTGACCAGCTGAGCCCACCCAGTCTTCTGGCCTACAGAACAAGAACATAATAGGTTTATATTGTTTTAAACTGCTAAATTTGTTCTAACAGCAGGAGGATACAAATACCATATCCAAAACTGAATCCTTCATCTTGCCCTCAACCTACCACACCCACAGCCTTTCCCATCTTTGATAATGGCAATTCCATTCCTTCTAGTTACCTGGCCCAATACCCTCGGACTCTTCTTTGGATCTTCTCTTTCCCTCACACCTCTCATCTTCTTTATGAGGAAGCTACTTTTAAATATACTCAGAACTGATCACCTCTTACCACCTCCACTGTTCACACCATCTCTCTCTGCATTACTGTAATAATCTCCTAATGGCCTCCCTGCCTCCATCCTTGACTCTCTACAGTCTATCAGCAATGAAGCAGCCAGAGATCCTTACAGTTCCTAAGACAGATCATATTACATATCTCAGTTCAAAACACACCAATGGCTCACTTTTCACTCAAACTAAAAAACCAAGCCCTTCCACTGGCTTACAGAACCCTACAGGACTGGCCCCTTGCCCAGCCTCCTACTGTACTTCCAACCCACCCCTGCCACCTATGTCGCTACTATCTCTCCCTGTCTCCATTTATTTTCATATAGGCATATAGTAATAATCTTAATATTTAACACTTACTATAGTAACTATAATACTTCCTATGAACCAGACTTTGTTGTAATTGCTTTACATATATTATCTCACTCAATTCCAATAATTATTTCCCCCACTTTACAGAAGATGAAACTGAGTTACAAAGAGGTTAATTAACCTAAGAGCTCATTCAGTAAGTGGTGAAGCCAAAATTCAAAATCACAGGTAGACAAAACCCACTCTACAGCCCAAATTCTTAATCTCAATGATGCCCTCCTCCAAACAGTTAGCTTTACTTATTTTTCAAAAACAAGTACAGAATAAACAGAAGGTAGGATAAAGGACTAAGAAATGGGAACCCTAAAGTGCTTAATGTAGGGTTAAAGAGGTAGGAAAAGTTAAAGGGAACCAAGACACTGGGAATAACAACATTTCTTAAAGGTAAAAGCCAGCACACAACTAGCTCTTATATAAAACAAAATATGGCACTTAAAACTTACTTTCTCTGTGGTAACAGTCAAAGAAGGAACCAATGCAGGTGATGGTTCTGGTTGCTTCTTATGTTTTTGTTTATGTTTCTCTTTTTCTTTATATTTCTAAGAAATGAACAGAAATAAAATCCAATTTAAATATAAATAATAACGATATATGTACAATAAAGATGAATTTCTTTCATAATTCTGTTTAGTAATTCAAAATGTTAATGAATACTTGTCCAAGAATAAAATGATGACTTCTGCCGATCATGTTCTTATTTTATAAACAATACTAGTAATATAACATTACTAGTGTAAGTTAAAGTGACTTCAATATACTTACTCTTAACCAACCTAAAATTATACATAAACAACTGAAGCCCATAATTATTTGCAACATTCATAGCTGGCAAACTGTATTTTCTTCTTGTTAAAAACACCAAATACTTCTGTGTACATTTTATAAACTACACTTTAAAATTTACATAGCACTTTGACATGCATTATCACATTAGAACAGTGTCAGATTCTACATCACTATACATTAAATTCTATGGCCCGCAAACTAGAAACTCAGGCAATTAATCCACCCACATAAACCGAGGTTAGCTTTGTGACTTGCTTTAGCCAAGAAGATATGGCACAGTGATGTACAAGTTCAGGAACTCAAAGCTTTAAGAAGTCTTAAATGGCTTCTACCTTTGCCCTTTGGATTCCAGCCACCATGTAAATAATGAGTTCATATTCTCTGATAGAGAAGCCAAGTAGACAATGAGATCCTATGGAGAAGAACTGAGGTACCCAACCCTATAGACAGCACCAGACATGTGAATAAGACTATCTTGCTGGCATTATTTAGTAAAACAACTTAAAATGTCAAAAAGAATAACATAACGTAACAACCCCATCTTATACTACCCCACCAGTCACCAGTTGAATGGAGCCTCATGGGTAAACCCAGATGATACCACATGAAAGAAAGACGCACTGTTCCTGCTGAGCCCTGCCTGTTATAAGCCACTATAAGTTGTGGAGTGGTTTCTCATGTAATAGTAGCTAACTGAAACAGGACGAGAATCCACAACTGGGTAATAAGAGTTAAAGAAAGTCTAAATTACAATCTAATTTATAAATATGAAGTTCAAATGATCCTGGGTCTATAAGTTCTATATCAATATTTTTCTCCCATAAAGATAATAAAGAAGGCTTTTCTGTCCGTTCTGATCTACTTCCCACAATGGCTTTTATTCATCAAGGGTAGAAGAGCTGGGATGATTTAACAGTAAATGACCCAACAAGATAAACAAACACTTAAAACATGGAAACTACTTGAGAGGAAAAGGCAAAGTATTCACACGTACATATATGAAAATATGAACATACTGAAATTATCATGGAATTTTACAGAACTCTGGTCCTATGTGATACATCAAGAAATGTATCCTGAGATGAGGACTGCAAATGTTCAGTGGAAAGAGACTGAACGCATTAAATTATTAGTCTGCAAAATATGAATGAGAGTCTGACTACTTTCATTACGTTCAATAATATACAAAGGACAACTCATGATTTTACTCTGGCAATAGTTTGGAGGTTCCGGGGCACCTTGGTGGCTCAGTGGGTTAAGCCTCTGCCTTTGGCTCAGGTTATGATCTCAAGGTCCTGGGATCAAGGCCCGCATCCGGCTCTCTGCTCAGCAGGGAGACTGCTTCCCCCTCTACCTCTGCCTGCCTCTCTACCTACTTGTGATATCTCTGTCAAACAAATAAATAAAATCTTAAAATACAACTATCCTATGATCCAGCAATTGCACTACTAGATATTTACCCAAAGAATACAAAATTACTGATTCATAGGGGCACGTATATCCTGATGTTTATAACGGTATTTTCAACAAACTGTGGAAAAGAGCCCAAATGTCCACAGACTTATGAATGCATAAAGATGTGATATACACACACACACACACACACACACACACACACACACACACTGGAATATTACTCAGCCACGAAAAAGAATGAAACCTTAACATTTGCAATGATGTAGATGGAGCCAGAGAGATCATGTTAAGTGAAATAACTCAGAGAAAGACAAATACCATATGATTTGACTCACATGTTGAATTTAAGAAACAAAACGAATGAAGATAGCGAGGGGGGTTGGTTAGCAAACCAAGAAACAGACTCAGAGAACAAACTGAGGGTTACTGGAGGGGACGTGAGTGGGGGTATGGGTTTAAATAGGTGATGAGGATTAAGGAGGGCACTTGTGAGGAACACTGGGTGTTGTATGTAAGTGATGAATCACTAAATTCTACACCTGAAACTAATATTACACTGTATGCTAACTAACTAGAATTTATTTTTTTAAGATTTTATTTATTTATTATTTGAGAGAGAGAGCATGAGAGAGGGGGGAGAGTCAGAGGGAGAAGCAGACTCCCGGCAGAGCAGGGAGCTGGACATGGGACTCAACCCCGGGACTGCAGGATCATGACCTGAGCCAAAGTCAATCGCTTAACCAACTGAGCCACCCAGGTGCCCCACTAACTAAAATTTAAATAAAATTTGGAGAAAGATTAAAAAAAGAGAGAGGCTGACTTTTTTTTTAAAGGTTTTATTTGAGGAGAGAGAGAGAGATCACAAGTAGGCTGAAGGCAGGCAGAGAGAGAGAGAGAGGAGGAAGCAGGCTCCCAGCTGAGCAGGGAGCCTGATGGTGGGCCTCGATCCCAGGACCCTGAGATCATGACCTGGGCCGAAGGCAGAGGCTTAACCCACTGAGTCACCCAGGCACCCGACAGGCTGATTTTAATACATCAATAGAATAAAATGAATTTCCAGAAAAAGACTCAATTATATGTAAATAGTTAACATAATATAAAGAAGTGTTTCCAAATCTGTACGGAACAACGAAAATTACAAAATAATGGTAGGAGAAAAGCTGGTAAATAATTTGGGGGAAAATGTCTTATTCAAAATAAAACAAAATCCAGTTAGATTATTTTAACATGTTAAGTGACAAAATAATCTAGAAGTCTGGCAGAAAATATTTTTGAAATCTTTAACTCTTAGGAAGATTCTTCAAAGCATTAAAACAAAGTGAAAACTTAGGAAGGGAAGAGCAGTTTTAGTTATTCAAATTTAAAACACTTCTACATCAATTTAAAAACCATTAAAAAGGGCGCCTGAGTGGCTTAGTCGGTTAAGTGGCTGCCTTCAGCTCAGGTCATGATCCCAGAGTCCTGGGATCAAGTCTCACTTTGGGCTCCCTGCTCGGCAGAGAGCCTGCTTCTCCCACTCCCTCAGCCTGCCGCTCTGCCTACTTGTGCTCTCTATCAAATAAATAAATAAAATCTTTAAAAAAATAAATAAATAAAAACCATTAAAAAACAAAATCCTGGAAAATGAGTAAAATTAATCTATCCTATATTTTAGTGTTGTTTAAACTTTTTAATAAATCAATAAAAACTACCTATATAAATGCCACAGAATAATGTACAAAGGACAACTCATGAAAGAAATAGAGAGTCACTAAACAATAGGGTGTCTGAGTGGTTCAGTCATTGGGCTTTGCCTTTGGCTCGGGTCATGATCCAGGGTCCTCGGATTGAACCCCGCATCCGGCTCTGGGCTCGGTGGGAAGCCTGTTTCGCCCTCTCCCACTCCCCCTGTTTGTGTCCCCTCTCCCACTGTGACTGGCAAATAAATAAATAAATAAAAAGTCACTAAACAAAAAATGTGCAACTCAACCATTAAAGAAGTAAAGGTAATATTTTTCTCTCACCTAGAGATCAAAATTGTTGGGTTTTGTATTTTACAATATGTTTTTTATGATAAGGTCCAATCTGAAATGAGCACTTGCATACATTATCAGAGAGATCATAAATACGTGAAGGACAATTTCAAAAGCAAGAATTAGAAACCATAAAAATGCTTTTGGTCCCAGTAATTTCACTTCCAAAAGGTGAACAAAGTTTTTTTGTTTTTGTTTTTTTTAAGATTTTATTTATTTGTCAGAGAGAGAGAGAGAGAGGGAGAGAGCAAGAGACCACACAAGCAAGGGGAGCAGCAGCAGGCAGAGGGAGAACCAGGTTTTCCCCTGAGCAGGGAGCCCAATGTGGGACAGGATCCCAGGACTGGGATTATGACCTGAGCTGAAGCAGACGCTTTAAGGATTGAGCCACCCAGGCATCCCTGAACAAAGGCTTAAATACAGTTTATTATTATACTATTTGCAATGAGAAAAAACCTGAAAACAATCTGAATATGCAACAACAGAGATGGGGTTGAATAAATTATTATAAAACCATATAATGGCCATTAAAATAAGTATGTTCTGAAGGAATACTTAGAGATTCAGAAAAATGGTTAATATGAGTTTGTTTTTTAAATGTATTATGCATGGAGAGACAACTGCCAGAACGAAATAAACCAATACTGGATATTTTTTATGTAAAGCCATAGTTCAGGACAACCAGTGTCAATCCCAACTGAATCAGTGTGCACAATTAACAATAACAATTATCAGAATTATACAAACACATAAATTATCTCATTTAATCCTTAAAAGAGCCCTACAATGACCCATTTTTATAGATGAGAAACAAACCGCTTCACCACAAAGTGAAAAAACCACAAAGTAGACTCTTTTATCTACACCCCCAAAGAAACTTAACTAAAACTTTTAAAAAGCAGACATTTTTTAACTTAAAAAAAATAGATAAGGTATCCATGAGAAATTTTAACATGGAAATTTGAAAGAGTGGGGAAAGGAAGGAATGAGAAAGAAGGAAAGAAGGAAGGGAGAGAAAATTTTCTATTTTAAAGTAGCTTTAGTTCCAGAGTGAACTGTTTTCCATGTAAAGAAACTAAGGAATGAATTATACAGGAGTTTTTAAGTTTAGAGTTTCCATGTGCAAACTGGGAGGGGTGAAGAAATTCTTAAAGGAAAACTAAAGGATAAGACAGTAGAGCTAATACTTAAATTCATGTTTTCAGATCCAAAGGAATTAAACAGATCTCAGAGAGTTTTGAAAGTACCCATATAATCACTGAACCACTGACAGAAATGTTTAGGGTAAGTTAGAAAGTAAATTCTAGAAAGAATGCAATCTCAAGTGGGCTTGAGCTCACTTAACCAGAAAAATTCTAGAGTATAAATTTTTTTAAGATTTCTTTTTTAACTTATTTATTGGAGAGAGAGAGAGCACAAGCAGGGGGAGCAGCAGGCAGAGGGAGAAGCAGACTTCCCGCTGAGCAAGGAGCCCTACGTGCGGCTCGACCCCAGGACCCCAAGATCATGACCTGAGCTGAAAGCAGACACTTAACCCAACTGAGCCATCCAGGCAACCCTAGAGTAAGTTTTTAACAAAGGTTAAAAACGCTAGTATGTAGTAAATAATTTCATTATCACTAAGTGCCAAGAAGAGTTCATCAGGGAGCTCAATATTATAAATTAATATGTAGCCATAACATAAGAAAGAAACAAATTATTTTAACATAATTCAATTCTGTGATGGAACTGAATTTCCAAAAAGGAAAGAGTGCCTATGTTCAAATAACTCTCAGCACTTAAAAGGGTGATGTGAAATCACATTATATTTTTCCAATCTTAAACAAGTAAAAAAGCAAATGAACAAAACCAGCAATCAATAAATCAATCAAACAAGAAAGCCAACAGCAACTAAAAATTGGGAAGATGGAAAAGGCAGGTAATAATTCATTAAACAAAAACTGGCAACCAAGCAATGAAAACAGAAGATTTTAGAAACAGAGCAGAAATTGTCCCGGTCTGAGCTATAGAATTCAGCTATTAATCCTATTTCCAATTCCTTAAAATTCTTAGAATACCACAAAAACTCCCAAATCTGGAAAAAAGAAATCTTTTATCTTTTTGTTATTCTGCCTCCTTAATTTGTTCTTTTTCTGCCTCAAGAGTAGCACCAGCTTCAGGGTAGAAATAGAAAAAAGTAGGAAAGAAAGACATTAAGAGTGATGAAGTGCTAACTCTGAAAATTAAGGATCTAGGCTAAGAATGAATTATATAAAATCTTAGGGTATTCTCCCACAAACCCCCACACAGGAGAAAGATTAAAATCTAGTACAACACATACAACCAAGTTTAAAAAGAGATCTAAGCCTGGGTTTTTACCAAAAACTCGTATTGTCCTACCTGAGCTTTTATACTGAGCCCGTACCATTCCCTCTGGCTTCAGAAAGAAGTAAAAATACTTATTAGCCCTCACATACCTCAACATAATAAAGACCTTATATGAAACACGTACAGCCAATATCACACTCAATGGTGAAAAATTGAGAGCTTTTCCCCTAAGGTCAGGAACAAGATGTCCACTCTCACCACTTTTATTCAACACAGTACTAGAAGTCCTTGCCACAGCAATCAGACAACATAAATAAATAAATGGCATCCGAATTGATAAGGGAGAAATAAACTCTTTACAGATGACATGAAGCTATATACGAAAAACCTGAAAGACTCCACCAAAAAACTACTAGATCTGATACTAAAGCCACAGGATACAAAAATCAGTATACAGAAATCTGCTACATTCCCATACACTAATAATGAAGCAGCAGAAAGTGAAATTAAGAAAACAATCCCACTCACAACTGCACCAAAAATAATAAAATATCTAGGAATAAACTTAACCAAAGAGGTGAAAGACCCATACTCCGAAAACTATAAAACACTGATGAAAGTCAAAAAAATTAAAAGAGGGCGCCTGGGTGGCTCAGTGGATTAAAGCCACTGCCTTCAGCTCAGGTCATGATCTCAGGGTCCTGGGATCAAGGCCCACATTGGGCTTCCTGCCTGGTGGGGGGCCTGCTTCCTCCTCTCTCTCTGCCTGCCTCTCAGCCTACTTGTGATCTCTCTCTCTGTGTCAAATAAATAAATAAAATCTTAAAAAAAAAATTTTTTTTAACTTTTGGAAAAAAAAGACTGATGAATCATTGAACTCTCTCTCAAACTAGTAACACACTATATGCTAATTAACTGAAAGCAAATTAAATTTTAAAAAGAGAGAGAGAAGAACTAATGGCTACAGAAAACAAAGATAATCAAACATAAGGATAGTTCATGCCCCTAAGGTAGAGGATCCAAAGAATGGATAACAAAAGATGTATTCAAACATAAAAGCTGACAAAATAAACTCAAATAACGCATTCTGAAAAACTCTTACAGAATGTTTAACAGCAAGACTTATTATAATTAAACTTAGGAGAATGCAAGTGGGAAAGTGGGTGGGGAAGGGGATGCCGGGGATTGTCTTTGGACTCTCCACAACAATATTCCAGGCCCACCCTTTAAATTCTTAGGGGGAAAAAAGTGTGACCCAACGATATTATATACAGCCAAGATACATAAATTCTAAAATGAAGGCAAGAAAGATGTTCCACTATGAAAAGACTCAAAAAAAGGTCTAAGAACTTATTCTTGGGGGAAAAAAACTTGACCATAAAATTCAGTCAATTTAAGAAATGATATAAAGGACTTAGAAGAAGCTGTGGAAAAAGGAATGGTAGTAACCATCTAACAAATTTAAATACAGAACAAACCTAAAAAAACTCTGAGGAAGTAATTGTTTACAAACCTGAAAGACGAAACATAAACATCTTAAACAACAATAAACAGGATAGCAGGAACAGAATTAGAGCAGAGCAGGAACATTAAGGATTTCAGAGCAGGCCGTGATACAGATTTCGAAGCATTTAGTTAATAACAGAACATAACAGTTTGCCACCAAAGAGTAATTACACATAAATTTGTCCTTGTAAATAAAGTTCCTGATTTTCTTTAGCTATTCACTCTCTCACATCCTCAAGAAAGTGGCCTCATACTCCAACCGAGGGGAACATGGGTGTGTCTGTGTCAACTGAGATAAATCTATTCTCCTTAGTCACTGGCTGCTTTAGGTCTAGGAACGGTTGAAGATGGGATAATAAAATAGAAGGGGACATTTTCTGTGATATGGCCGTGAACATTCTTTTCTCTTTTTTTGTAAGATTTATTTATTTGAGAGTGCATGAGCACTCACACACAAGTGGGGGGGGGAGCAGGGGGAGAGAATCTTGAAGCAGACTCCTTGCTTGTACACAGGGTCCCACATGGGGCCCGATCCCATGACCCTGAGATCATGACCTGAGCTGAAACCAAGAATCAAAGTCCACGGCTTAACCGACTGCGCCACCCTAGGCACACACCCCCCCACACCCACGGTGTTCCTCTGTTTCCTAGTAAGGTACTCCCTTCCTGCCTCCAGATGCTCAATCAAGTATTACGCCAAGACCCTTGGAACAACTGCAGTGACCTGTAAATCATGCCTAGGAAAGTCAAGAGAACCATGGAAAGATAATGGTTTTTGTTTGGTTTTGTAATCTCTGTTATTAAACTTCAAGTTATATTTAAGGAAATAATATCTCTTGTGGTAAGAAAACTTTACTTGAAGTTCAATAATGTTAATTTACTTCACTTTCTTTTTCTTCTATATAACCAACTAAATCTGACTTTAATATGTTTTAAATATTAATAGCATTACATCATCTTAACAAAATAACTTTTATCAATCTAACCATCCTAAGTCTATCTTTCTGTATGTATAAAAATGACATCTAGAAAGCTTACTTAGTAGTAATGATGGCTATTTCTGAATGGTGAATATTGGAGTGGGTGCTTTTTTTTTTAATTAACTTACAATTTTTAAAATGCTCTGCCTTGTTTGAATTTTTTGTAATTACATATGGCATAACAAAAAGAATGGCTAAAATGAGGTATGCCAGCTATTCACCAAACCCATTTCTTTTTTCTACTAAGAATATAACTAGATACTTCCCAGCTTCCTTTACAGTTGTATGTGGTCATTAGGTTCTAGCCAAATGCAACCTGAATGAAAAATGATGTAAATCACCTCTGGGCATGGTCCTTAACAGCTCCAACAATTTAGTGTCCCTGTCCTTCCCTTTTGCAGAGATTGATGTAAAGACCATCACAGCCATAGCAGCAACATCAAAAAGAAGGCTAAGTCGTAAGATGGACGGAACCTAATTTCCTGATTCATGACTTGGAAAAAAGCTCTCTGCTAATCAAGAACCTATTTTGGACTTAGCTGTGAATGAAAAATAAACACTGTTATTAAGCCAACTGTGTTGGGAGACAATTTTATGTGAATCTCTAAAGTTTTCTTTGCATGTCTTGCAAGTGAGGCAATGACTTGACCGTTGTTTTGAACTATCTATTCAAGGTTGTTTGTATAATGAACAGACTTAGAAGAAGACAGTGTGTCTACCTCAGAAGCAAAGGGCAGCCATGCTTACTGTCCATTAGAAAAGATTCAGATGCCCTAAACTTGGGGTTCTTCTACGGCAATGCAATAAGATTGCATGAGCAGATGTCATTTGGCCCTCTATGTTGCCCTATGGAAACTGGGTCTTGGGGGAATGGTGTAAAAATACTGATACTATTACTGTGTACTGTGTAATAAACTGTCCATCTCTGACCCAGAATTCTCCTTTCTCCTAACTAGTTATAAGTAGGGTAATCATGGACCTCTTAACAGAGTCCTAACAATTTGGTGATGAGAACATGATGCTGTTAGAGATACGGCTTTCTGGAAAAGGATAAGGGCATAACAGGCCAATTAATGAAATCTAAGGAAAGTAGGAATGCTAACAAACATATTAAGTACACTGGATGGTCAATCAGGCAGTAAATAAATGGTCCTCTGTTTTATTGCTTAAATAGGAAGGAGAAGGATTTGAGGAGATGTTTCCAGGCTGAGAGGACAGCCATCCAAACGATGTCCTGGTGATTGCTGATTGCTAACCCTTCTCCAGGTAGGAGGACTTCCCTGACAATCCGGCAGTTGGCTTTAGTTCCATCCAGTCGTAATAATAAGATTCATTATCAATATAGATTCATCCTTGGTGGAAAAATGTTCCAACCCATTTCAGGTAACAGTTACAGAGACACTGACCCCTACTGTACGTCAAAGGAGGAAAAACTAGCAAGCACCCATAATGGACAGACATGAGGCAAATCATAAGAACTCTCAATTAAGAGTAAACTAGTATTATGCTTATAATTTTTCACCACAAAAGCTTTCCAATCTACCTGTTGCCTGAAAGTCTTAGTACAAAGTAATTCCTTACCTACTATTGGTTGACCTAAAACTTTTTAGTGCCTATCTGATTCCCGTATTTGAGTAATACACTTCATGATGAAGTAAATGGTTAAACAAAGAAACTGAATAAAAACATTTTATAATTTAACACAAGTAACTCTATATTTACCCAGAAGACCTTATACATGAACAATCAGGCCCTCATTATTTTCTAAAGCCATGCTGTCCAATATGGCATCAACCTGCCATATACTGGTATTTAAATTTAACTTAATTAAAATTAAATGAAATTAAATATTCACTACCTCAGTTTGACACATTTCAAGTATCTAACACACAGATGTGCCTGGTGGCCACTGTATTAAACAACACAATTACAGAACATTTCTATTAATGCAGAAAGTTTTATTGGACAGTTTGGTCTAGAAATTCATACTAAATCAGTAAAATTTACACTTAAATATACTCTCACTTTTTCTCTAATGTAATTCTCAAACAGTAATCATAATCTCAAATAGTAAACCCTCCCTCCCCATCTCTCTCTGTCATAAATAAATTAGATCTTTTAAAAAAAAATTAGGAGGCAGAACTAATAGAGAGAGAGAAATTTATGGCCCATGTCATGATCACTATCATAGGAGAAGTGAAGTAAGCTTGAACAGTGAAGGACAAATGGTTGGAGAGCTACCCCAAAATGCTTACGTAATATATTCTGTCTTGGGCGCCTGGGTGGCTCAGTGGGTTAAAGCCTCTGCCTTCGGCTCAGGTCATGATCTCAGGGTCCTGGGATCGAGTCCCACATGGGGCTCTCTGCTCAGCAGGGAGCCCTGCTTCCTCCTCTCTCTCTGCCTGCCTCTCAGCCTACTTGTGATATCTCTCTCTCTATCTGTCAAATAAATAAATAAATAAATAAATATTCTGTCTATACACTACATACTTTTTTCTTATTCTCCCCCACTTAAATGCCATAATTAGACATTTGAGATTGGTTTGTTTCTGATATTGCCTTTTCTTTAAAAAAAGATTTCATTTATTTATTTGAGAGAGGGAGAGCAAGTGACAGCCTGAGAGAACAAGTGGGGGAAGGGACAGAGGGAGGAGCAGACTCCCTGCTAAGCAGGCGCAGAACTCAATTCCAAGACCCAGAGATCATGACCTGAGCCCAAGGTAGACGCTTAACTGACTGAGCCACTCAGGCGCCCTGATATTGCCTATTTTTTTTTTTTAAGATTTTATTTATTTATTTCACAGAGGGAGAGAGATCACAAGGAGGCAGAGAGGCAGGCGGGAGCAGGGAGCCCAATGCGGGCCTCGATCCCAGGACCCTGAGATCATGACCTGAGCCGAAAGCAGAGGCTTTAACCCACTGAGCCACCCAGGCGCCCTGATATTACCTATTTTTAAAGTGAAAAACAAACAAAAAATCACTTGCTTTTAGAATACAGCTATTAAAGGGGTGCCTAAGAGGCTCAGTCAGTCGAGTATCCAATTTTTGCTTTCGGCTCAGGTCATGATCTCAGGGTCTCAGGATCAAGCTCCACACTGGGATCCCGGATCAGCAGGAAATCTGCTTCTCCCCATTCTCTCTTCCTTTGTCCCTCCCCCTGCTTGTGCATGCTCTCTCTCTAAAATAAATAAAATCTTTTAAAAAATAAAAAGTAAAATACAGCTACTATGACACAAAAGATTTGTTCAAACAATAAAGCCTTGTAAAACTACTTTGTATTGCTTCCATCACAAATTATCACTGGAGGTTAAACCTCCCCCCCTTTAAAATTTTAAGTGAACCAAGGATAGATATCATCAATCAATGATAAAACTACCTCATACGATAAAATAAGGTAGGAGCATACAATCAAGATATGAAAATCAATAATTTTTGTATACACAAGCAATAAAATTAGATATACTAAAAGAAAACACCTTTTAAAATAAGAAAGAAATTAGGGATCCGTGGGTGGCTCAATCAGTTGAGTGTCCGACTCTTGATTTCAGCTTGGGTTTTGATCTTATGGGTCCTGAGATCATGCCCCATGTCTGGCTGTCACGTCTGCTTGAGATTCTCTTCCTTTCCCTCTGTCCCTCTCCCAACTTGTGTGTGTGCACCTGTGTACTTGCTCTCTCTCTGTGTCTCTCAAATAAATAAATCTTCTAAAAAAACAAGAAATCAAAATAGTAAAAAAGAGAATACGGAAGCAGCAGCACAGCTTCTCAATCTCTCTGAATCTCCACATAAAAAGAAACAACTTAAACAGGAAAACCAAAACCCATGGAATTTTATTTACAACAAAACTGCATGTTCAAAATATTGCCATGAACTCCAAAATACAAACAGGCTGGAACAACACACTACAAAACTGCATGGTAACAGTATTTGTGAGGGGAGAAGGAAGCAACAAATAAACCTCCAAATTACCAACAGTCCCCACTGGAAAGCACTAGGCGCCAATCTTGTAAGAGCATCTGAAACAAGAAAGGTTTTGCACTTGCCAATACTGGATAAATTAAGAGGACAGGGAAAAAGGACTGATGTAACATCAAGAATTAACCTTCCAGACAGGGGTCCATTATAAACAGGGACCCACTCCAAATAGAACCTGTTTCTAAATATCATCCCCACTAAAGGATATGACATGATGATCCTTATTTTTTTTAAAGGATATGATTCACTGTGAACAGTATACCACTTACATGGTAATTCTATCAAATATGTTTAACATGGATCTGAATAGGAGGTTTAAATAAATAATACAAATCCCAACAGAGGGACATTCTATAAAACTGGTCCGGACTCTTCAAAAATGTCAATGTCATGAAAAGCAGAAAAGCCTGAGACTGTTTTAGATTACAGGAGATTAAAGAGAACACTAAATGCAATACTTTGCTGAATCCTGGGTCAATTTATTAAAAGACATGACTGGGACAAAAGGAGATAGTTGGATGTGGACTGTATGTTAGAGAGTATTTATATTTCCTAAGTAAAATATTTACACTAATGTTACATTAATGTAATGTTGAATATTTTATATTAATGTTACTTGTGAACATATTAAATACAATCAATATATTAATTATAACTAATAATAACAACTAAGGATTAATACAGTACATGATTTCATGTTATATTAATAATATATTCCCTAAGTAAGATAATTACATTGTAGCAATGTAGAAGAATGTCCTTAGGAGATGTCCCTATTTAGAGATGAAGTCTCACAATGTGAGCAACCAATTCTCAAATGGATACATGATAGATTTTTTTAACATCTCTGTATTTTATGTAGATGTATAAAGATGAAGATAAATCAAATGTTGTAAAATGTCAACAACTCCTGAATCTAGGTTAAACCTACATACTTGTCCATTGTACAAATTTCCTTTAATATTAAAATTTTTTATTTTTTTAAAGATTTATTTTTATTGAGAGAGAAAACACAGGCATGTGTGCACTTGAGCAGGGGGAGGGGCAGAGGGAAAGGGACAGAGATAATCTCAAGCAGGCTCCATGCTGAGCACGGAGTCCAACATGGTGCTTGATTCCACAACCTGGGGATCGTGACCTGAGCCAAAATCAAGAATTGGACACTCAACCAACTGAGCCACCCAAGTGCTCCTTAAAATCTTTTTACAATAGAAGAGTAAAAATAAAATAGTATATGAACTATTTAAAAAACAAACTCTAAAAAATATTAGAAAGTATAGTTTTAAAAAAAAGCAAATATGATATATAGCCATAATTGGTAACACCTTGCTGAATTTTCTTCTAGCCTTTTATAAATAAGATTCTTAAGCAAAATTAATTTTTCTAATTAAAAAAAACTTAAAGTGCACACTTTTGTGTACTACATCTTTCATTTATATTAAAAACCCCTTCGTCCATCATTTGTCTTTTAAATCATGACTTTGAATGTAATAATATTAACTAACACTTTAGATACTATTGAGTTGTCTATCTGGACAACCAGATTTTCAATTAGCACTTTAAGAAGTACAAAAGCACTTTACTTGTTATTAACTCAATTTTTATGACCCTATGAAATTAAATACTAGTATCACCTAAATGCAATGAGGAAATTGAGGCACAACATATCCCATTCCACAGATATGTCATAACTTCTCATCTATTAATGGCCATTTTATCATGTCTAAACATCATATAAGAAGCTAAACAGTGATAAATAACCACATATATATAAATCTTAAAGTATATTCTAGTATTTATTAGGGAAAAGAATATGAACTTTAAGCTCTCTGACATGCCATATGTAATAGATTCTAAGTAACTTATTTAAACCTCTAAAATGGACATGTATATTATAATGATCCATGTCGTCGTTTACTTCGCATCCTTTCTTCGTTCTTTTTTTTTTTTCTTAAAGATTTTACTTACTTATTTGTCAGAGAGAGAAAGCGCACAAGCAGGGGGAGCAGCAGGCAGAGGGAAAAGCAGGCTCCCCTCTGAGCAAGAGGCCTGATGCAAGACTTGATCGAAGGACCCTGGGATCATTTTTTTTAAGATTTTATTTATTTATTTGACACAGAGAGAGAGAGATCACAAGTAGGCAGAGAGGCAGGCAGAGAGAGAGGAGGAAGCAGACTCCCTACTGAGCAGAGAGCCCGATGCGGGGCTCGATCCCAGGACCCTGAGATCATGACCTGAGCCGAAGGCGGAGGCTTTAACCCACTGAGCCACCCAGGCGCCCCATGGACCCTGGGATCATGACCTGAGCCAAAGGCAGATGCTTAACCAACAGAGCCACCCAGGCATCCCTCCTTTCTTTGTTCTTAGTGGTCTGTATACATCAGCAGCAAATCAAATTAGATGAAATACAATAAACAGCTTTTCAGAAACTTCTACCTGTTCTACTTTATTTTCCTTTCTCACTGCTTGTAGCTACATTTCTGAAATACATAAAAGTCAAGTGAAGAGAGCACAAAAGTTTAAAAATACAAACTGGGTTTTCTCACTGTTATGCTCCCAAATATGTAACTTTGGACAAACTGCTTAATATCAACATGACTCTCTAGATTTTTAATTTGTTCTCCTAGGAAATGAGCTTGGCATCTTTAATTTAGTAGATACTTCATAAACACTTATCAAATTCAATTAACATTCATGTCCTTATTTCTTCATCTATGAAAAATAAAATTTAAACTAGTTTAGTATAGATAATATATTAACAAATATTTGTATTATTATTATAAAGCAATTTGTTATAGTCACTTAATCTCCATAATGCTATGGTTTTAGATAGCTGGAATATAATTCTAAATACCTAAATTCATTTAAGCATTTGAGTCTTTATATTTTGTGCAATCTTAACCTTACAAAAAATGATAACTGTATAGACTAAAGAACTTAGCTGTCAGCTAATTCAATTAGTCATTAAATCCCATTTCATGGACATGCCATTTAATTGATGCACACCATATTAATGTTTGTCTTCAACATCTGAATTCAAAAAAAATTTCAGGGATGGCTGGGTGTCTCAATTGGCTAAGCTCCTGTCTTCAGCTCAAGTCATGATCCCAGGGTCCTGGGAATGAGTCCCACATAGGGCTCCTTGCTCATCGGGGAGCCTGCGTCTCCCTCTGCCTGCTGCTCCCCCTGCTTGTCATCCTCCAGATTGAATCAAGTCTTCAAATGACTATATTCCTGCCAAAATTCTGACTATAATCGGATGAGAGACCCTGAGCTAGAAATACCCTAAGTCCAAACTCCGGAGCCACAGAAACTGAGACAATAAATGTTTATTATAATTAAGCCACTAAATTTTAGGGAAATTTGGAGCACTGATTCCAAATTTGTTATAAGGAATGGAATACCACCATAACAAGAAACCTAAAACTGTGGAAGTTACATGGAATTAAGCAATGGACAAAAGCTAGAAGGACTTTCAGGAGATTATGAGTGAAAACCTAATGAAATAAGAGATGTGACCAGAAACCTAACGGCCTCCCAAGAAGGCTGCTATCCAGAGCATAAAAGAAAGTGAGAGAAATTTAATTGAAAATTAGAGGAAAAGGGCGCCTGGGTGGCTCAGTGGGTTAAAGCCTCTGCTTTCGGCTCAGGTCATGATCTCAGTGTCCTGGGATCGAGGCCCACATCGGGCTCTCTGCTCAGCAGGGAGCCTGCTTCCTCCTCTCCCTGTCTCTCTGCCTGCCTCTCTGCCTACTTGTAATCTCTCTCTCTCTGTGTCAAATAAATAAATAAAATCTTTAAAAAAAAAAAAATTAGAGGAAAAGAGATCCCTGTTATTTAGAAGCTGGAAGTTAAGCAACATTATTGTCTACTGTAACACAGAAAACAGAAAGTATATTTAATGAATTGGATGATTTAACTAAGGTAATTTTTTAGCTAGTATATTGAAAGCACAATTTAATTTTTTACTTAAAAAAAATACCGGAGTATAAACTAAACTAGGAAAGGCTACTTGCTGGTTCTGAAAATTAATACACTCTACAAAAAGCAAACAATATAAAAGTAAGGGATGGTTTCCAAAGACAAAACCTAGGCCACTCTCAGAAAACCATTCCATGAAAAGTGAAACAAGGGTGTGACTGTAATATCCATTGTTAAGATCAAGGCAAGGGTGTCTGAGTGGCTCAGTCAGATGAGCATCTGACTCTTGATTTTGGCTCAGGCCTGAGGGCCCTAAGATCCAGCTCCACGTTGGGCTCCACACTCGGTGGGGAGCCAGCTTAAGATCCTTTCCCTCTGCTCCTTCCCCCACCCACACATGTACGGGTGCTCTCTCTCTCAAGTAAATAAATGACTCTTAAAAAAAAAAAAAAAGTCAAGGCAATGCCTCCAAGAACCTAAAACAGGCTTCAGAGACGTCAAGGTCATGAAAGACAAAGAATGAGGAAATATTTCAGAATGAATATACTGAAAATTGAAGAGACATGAAAACTAAATGCAGTGTGTGATCCTAGACTGAATTCTGAACTAGAAAAAAGTTTCCCTCTTCAGTATTGAGGATATTAGTGGGTGAAATTTGAACAGGACCTGCAGATTACCTAACAGCCCTGTGAAAAATGTTAATTTACTAATTTTGACCACTGTACTGTAATCAAGTAGGAAATTCCATTTTTTATTAAAACTATACATTAAAGAAGTACACTCAGGCTAAAGGGGTATTCTGTTTCTAGTTTATTCTGTAATAATTCAGAAAAAGATTATACAGAGAGTGAGAAAGCAAGACAGCAAAGAGGGGAGAGAGGACAAGCTTAAAATGTCAACATTTTGAAAATTTGGGTGAGTGGTATAGAGAAATAATGTGAAGTATTTTTCTTCTCTCAAAGTCTAAAATTATTGCAAAATCAAAAGTTAAAAAAAATTTTAATCTTTCTGGCTGGCAGCCCAACACCTCAGAATAAAGAATCAAACTGGCATCACTTATAAAATTCCCCAGGAACTGGCCCCTTCTTAACAAAGTAGTCTCCTGTCACTCTTCAGCCCCACCACACACACACCCCACGCATTCTAAACTGAAAGCCCTGCCCTCTCTTAATTCTTTGCACAAGTAGAGAAGCTTAAAGCTTTAACCTGAGTGAAAGATTTCCAAAAGGAGAAAGTATACAAAAAAGGGAAGGGGATGACAGGTAACTCTCAATGCTGAAAAGTTTTAAAAAGATACATAAAGAATTAATGACAACTCTGAAATGAGAGTTTGATTCCTCCAAGGGCCACAGAGAGTAGCCCAGTTTTTTGTTTTTTAATTTTATTTTTTTATTTGACAGAGAGAGAGCACAAGCAGGGGGAACAGCAGGCAGAGAGAGAGGGAGAAGCAGGCTCCTCAGTGAGCAGGGAGCCCAATGCGGGACCCCATCCCAGGACCCTGGGATCATGACCTGAGTCGAAGGCAGATGCTGAACTGACTGAGCCACCCAGGTTCCCCCAGCCCAGTTCTCTTCAAAGAGATGAATAGTCCTAAAGGAAAGGAAATCCAGTCAATCCCTGAGGTTCACAAAACACTAACTGAAAAACCTACCTCCCACAAACACCCACCTAAAATAGGCCAACAGTATTTACGTTGGCAAGAGGTCTTTTATCTATTGCCAGTTATTAATAACAGAAGAAAGTTAAAAGCAAGTAAGGGGGGTGGGGAACATAGCGAGAGATAAATCCCTCTAGCTATATTAGGGGACAGACGGTTTTCTGCCAAACCTACTTGGAAATGAATGCATTTCCACATAATACTGTCACTAACGGTGACTTTGCTGTAAAGTATTAGAAGTACAGTACTATACTTTTAATACATTATAGATTAGTTAACATTTAATGAGTGCGGACAGGATGTATCTGAGGATCAAGTGAACTTGTACACTTGTACAAGATTATCTCAATGTAAGAAATAACCACTGATTTCTAAATAAACACCTACAAATTAGCCTTCAGAGAAAAATCCTTTCTGAAGCTGGGAACCTCCCAATACAACCACACACTGCCATGTCTAATACATCTCTGCCTTTCCTAGCCCTGGCCCACATCTCACTCTGTGGCAGTGCTTCTGCAACACAAAAATACTAGGCTTAAAAGAAAATTCTATTTTACAAGGATCATTAATCGTCTTTGAAGATATTCTTCTTAAATAATACCAAATGATATAAACTGTTTAATGAATTAATTAAACCCCTCCTCTCCATAGCTTCAATTCATTGCAAACATGTACTTTGACGTTTTTTGGAAACTGTCCTTTATTCAAAGTCGTATCTCACTATTAAATCTTCCAGTCTCCTTGCTGGGATTTCATACTTATATCTAACCAGTACTAATATATCTTGGGTCACACAGAAATGCTCTGAAAAGCAAAAACTATGTATTTTTTTATTTTTTCATAGTTACATAAAAAGTTAACTTATAAATCATTGATCTCATTTTAAAATAAGTGATTTGGATAGCACAATATATAGTATGAAATATTCTTTATCACCACTTACTTATAATACAAGATTATTTTAAAATATTTTAAAATATGTGCCAGTAGGAAGAAGATAAAAAAAATTCAGAGGGAGAGTGACTCCAACATATCTTATGAACAATACCACCAAAATTCAGTTCGTAATATCTAATATTTTAAAATACTAAAGTCTGGATTCTGAATGTTATGCTTCAATGCAACATTTTATTTATTTTTTTTATTATTATTTGCCCCAGGGGTACAGGTCTGTGAATGATCAGGCTTATACCTTTCTCAGCACTCACCATAGCACAAACCCTCCCCAATGTCCATAACCCATCCATGCTATCCCTACCCTCCCACCCCCCAGTAACTCTCAGTTTGTTTCATGAAATTAAAAGTCTCTTAAGGTTTGTCTCCTTCCCGATCCCATCTTGTTTCATTTTTACCCTCCTTACCCCCATGACCCCTGCCCTGCCCCTCAAATTCCTCCTATCAGAGAGATCATATAATAATTGTCTTTCTCTGTTTGACTTCTTTCACTTAATACTTTATAATATGATAAGCATATCTGAGGCAAACCTACTAGATGTTAAAATCTTAAAAGAGGTAAAGAGGGATGGGGAGTAAGACAGTTTATCACACCCAATCTTTTTAGATACATATATACATTATCACTTACTTAACATCATACCATAATAAAAAAGTCCCTTCCCAAATATTCCCAAGGCAATCAAACAAGTCTAACAATAACAAATTTATACTAGGTTTACCTCACAGGCTTTATAAATGATCAGAAAAACTGTTACAAAATAAAATGTACAAATGGATTTTAAGTTTGACAACAAAATCAAATTATACTAAACTTATATATACCAAAAGTAAAATGCAAATAGTATTTACATACTAATGAAAATACCAACAGCTAAAATTTATAGCTAACCAGGTTTGACTAAACACAATGTTTTTATCTAGTACTCAGCAACTGCAAATAACTCCTAAAATGAAAAATCTCATTCCCTGAGGAAAAAATAAATAGCACTGTATTTATTAAATATTATACCACATTTAATAATTGTCCATTAAAAATATCATGACGGGGATATGTTAAGATGCTTATGAAATGACTGAAGAGAAGGGTACCACCAGTAAGACTTTCTCCTCACAATTTATGAGTCCTACCTGTATCCCTCGTTGGTGGATTCAAAGGGTTACATAAAATCTCACGGTGCTTCTCAGTAAAACTGCTAATTAAACCCAATCCGCCATTTTCCCTTCAGCAATCCAAACAATAATAGACAACCAAATAGAACCATATAACTGTCACTATCACAAAACCACCTCATTAAAGAAGATGAATATGTATACTTGCTGCCTACGACCTACAAAACATACATATAAACCTAACAAATGGGGCGCCTGGGTGGCTCAGTGGGTTAAAGCCTCTGCTTTCGGCTCAGGTCATGATCTCAGGGTCCTGGGATCGAGGCCCGCATCGGGCTCCCTGCTCAGCGGGGAGCCTGCTTTCCCCCCTCTCTGCCTGCCTCTCTGCCTCCTTGTGATCTCTCTCCCTCTATGAAATAAATAAATAAAATCTAAAAAAAAAAAAAAAAACCTAACAAATGTTCTAAAGGTGAATATAAATTTATAATTATTACTTCACTCATAAGTGGAAATTTAATTTCAAAATTAAAAATTAAAGCTTTTAAAATGTTTACCTTGAAAAAAGGCACAGAAATTCAAACCAAATCTATTCCCAAATCCTAAGTATTTATAAACATGAAGATGTTCCAAACTATTTTATACCAACTGTTTAAGAGTAATATTATTTTCTAATTGAAAAGGTCTTTGTTTTATGCTCACTTTGTTAAAAACAATTCATAGTAGTATCCTTTCCCTATGTTGGCAATTATGTCCAATGAATGATACTACATTACTTATTATATTAGTTCACTAAAAATTACTCATATCCTTAAGATAAATAAAAATGTAAGCAGAAAACAGGTAAGTCAGAAGAAGACAGATTAGTAGTATCAGGCAAGCTTTTAGTGCTTTATTAAAAGACAAAATACTCTCAAACAAATGGTATGACATTTGGCCATTTTAAAAAAACAAAAACCATTATTATCAACACTGGGAGGAAAAACAGTCAAGAACATACAGAATTTCAAAACTGTTCCACTATAAAGTGAAAAAGCTGATGAGATTTTTACTTACATGTGAAATAATCAGTTAATAATATATAGCCACAAACTATTATTGCTGAAGTCACCTAAAGATTTCACAAGATGACCACAGCAACACATGCAAGAAATCTCTCTCATGCTTTCAATTTGTATTTCAAATTTTCAGTGGAAATAGGTTCTGCTATACAAACATATTAACAAATATGGCATTATTTTAAACCTATTTTTTGACTTTATACTCTCAATTAGTCAAAAATTTTCAGTATTTCAACATCTCCATCCAGCTATCAAGAACTTAATTTTATCTAAAAAAGGGAAAAAAAAATCTATTAAGTAGATGTGCTCCATATATAGCAACAACAAATCACTTACTTTTTTCTCTTTCTCATGATGTTTATCCTGAGAGTGAGAGGAAGAATCACTTAAACTTTGATCATATGACCTATTAGATCCCCGTTTGCTCTTTTTCTAAAAAAGAAAATATATATACATACATGTATATGTATATAAAAAATTTTAAATAATCTTTTTGTTAGGCTTAACCAATTCAAGTGTGTATTTAAAAATGTCTACTGAAGTAAAAAAAATTCTATTTCAAACTATATAATCCAGTTTAGACACCACCTATATATATTGTCTATTACATTCATTTTAAAAGAAAATCTAAACCTAAATTTAACATTAATGCCATATTTTTCTACATTTATTAAAATGTGTGAAAACAGACTATAATTTCAAATAAGCAGTAGCTTATTTGTCACTTCATCACAAAACCACCTCTTAGATAAACCAACTAAAATTTTCAATGTCTTCTTTAAAAAAGAAAAGGAGTCTCAACCACAATACAGAATGCCATACTGAGGAAGGATGCCAAGACTAGAAGAAAAGAAAAGAAAATATTTGAAGAGTTACTTTTTGCCATACTAGAAAAAGCAAGAAGCCTTTTAATCTCATGTTTTCATTATTAAGGCACAGTTTTCTAAAAACTTGTCTCTGCAGTTTATTAAGAAAAAAATTAAAGGAAATATCAGCATTAGACCCATGCATTTTTCAAAGCATTACTGAAAGTACTGCACATTCTATTTAAAATACTTATACAACTTCATAATAAAGTATGACACTGAGAGTTATTTTAAGTATTTAAAACTTAGTGGTACCATAACTAGTTTAAATTAGAAAAATATAAATTAGATAGAAATGACTATGAAAGGTATTCGAAGTCCATGCAAATGTAGAGGTTATACAGTCTCATTAAATTATTAAAGACTCTTCCTCTCTAGCAAATGGGATAACAACATGTCAATAACTAGCAGTGAGAAAATCCTATTTACACAAACTCAAAATCCATCTTCGTTATTTCTTGATTT
The DNA here is from genome assembly GCA_002007465.1 of Ailurus styani. NCBI lineage: Eukaryota > Metazoa > Chordata > Mammalia > Carnivora > Ailuridae > Ailurus > Ailurus styani. The sequence goes on along the minus strand of LNAC01000396.1, from coordinate 175,536 downwards.
TTTTTCTCTTATCATCCTCCATTTAGAAAATTAAGATTCCAACATGCTTTTCACATCTAGGAAGCAAAATTTTCAATTTTACTTTCTCAAAATTTCTTTTAAAACACTTCAATATTCTTTGTCAGCCTTTAAAATAAATCAAAGTCTTCAATATCAAACAATGTATTTAGATAATCTTAAGTATTTTAATATGCATGAACCAGAATAGTCATGAGCTGATTTTATGAGAAAGATATTGTTTCTTTAAAAGAAAGGAAGAAAAAATAGCCCCACTCACAAGGAAAAGGTAATAAGGAGAAAAAAAAAAACACTATAAAGAAAAACAAAGGAGACTTAAACTTTCAGTGTATACCACTAACTGTTATCATTAAAAACTAAAAAAAGAGACACTTAGGACATTAAATATTGATCCTTCAAAGGAACATGGACACAATATACGTAACAACTAATCAAATTTTACCAACTCAATCATCCATGAGACTACGTAATAGTAAAGATTGGCAAAATCTAAAATATTCCCAAAGTTGTATTTAAATACATTTTTCTCAAGATAGTCAACTAAGAAGTTACAAAACAGCTTTTAGTTTTATTATCTCCTAGTAAATAAAAATGAAAAGAAATAATTAATTAGCAAAAAGATGAGAAACAAGTGATAGAAAAATCACAAAATGTATAATCAAATATCAAAAAATGAAATTAAATGAAAACAATGTTAGAGTCCTTTACACATGTTGCTTCTACTAAATGTATCCTAACATTTACTATTAATAGAAATTATTTTACAATATTCACCTTTGTAAATAAGCCTAAACAAAGCAAAATCTTTAAAAATTACTCAATCTTTTAATTCCCAGTAAAGAACATGCGAACCAAACAATTCCGTGCAAAAATCAAGAGAAAGGGAATAGCCATTATGCCTTTTCTATAAAACAGAGTCATCTCTATTGTTAAAACTATGTGTTACCATTTTAATGTTAAATTCAAGATAAATTCTTACCAGCTTACTAAAATGGTATTTACAATAGCCACAGTATTGGACATTATCTGCACCATTCCCTTCTTCTTCACAAAGTAGTCCAGCAAACTGAGCACTGAAAATAAAAACCAAAAAATATACATAATACATATAACACACATACTAAATTTCAAACTATAGTATATATAAATTAAAAATTCACTTCCAAGTATGTAAGATTTATAATTAAACCTTACACATCTCCTAAAAGAAAAGGGGAAAATGAAAAGCTTTATTCTCACTGTGACCAAGTACATTTTACTTCAACCTCTGATTGATATTTTCTAAAGTTGTATCTGTAATTTATAATAAACTTTTGATCCATCCATTTCTAACAAGGATCAAGACTTATACATGTTTTATGTCACCAAACAGGCATTAAGTTGCTTTAAGATACCCCCCAACTCAATAATTAACACTTCATTTTACTTTTTCCACCTGTATCACAGGTACAAATAGTAAGGCCAGGCCTCTAAAGAGCAGAAATGATGTGCCCATAGATGCAGTAACTTGTAACTGTATTACAAAGAAAAATGCTTCCAGTCATAGAATCATACAGCAGGCAAGAAAAACATAAGCTCTGTTTTCCAGTCAAAAACAGTGGAAGAGAGGCACCTGGGTGGCTCAGTGGGTTAAAGCCTCTCCCTTTGGCTCAGGTCATGATCTCAGGGTCCTGGGATTGAGCCCCACATCAGGGTCCCTGCTCAGCAGGGAGCCTGCTTCCTCCTCTCTCTCTGCCTGCCTCTCTGCCTACTTGTAATCTCTCTCTCTCTGTCAAATAAATAAATAAAATCTTTAAAAAAAAAAAGTGGAAGACAGTGAATCAAAACCTAAAGTTATGATTCATTTAAAAGAAAAACAAGGGCGCCTGGGTGGCTCAGTGGGTTAAAGCCTCTGCCTTAGGCTCAGGTCATGATCTCAGGGTCCAGGGATTGAGGCCCCCATCAGGCTCCCTGCTCAGTGGGGAGCCTGCTTCCTCCTCTCTCTGCCTGCCTCTCTGCCTACTTGTAATCTCTGTCAAATAAATAAATAAATAAAATCTTTAAAAATAAAAAAAATAAAAAATAAAAAATAAAAGAAAAACAAAACACAAAGCACTAAAGTTTATGACCATAATCTTGTCAATTTGTCATCAGTGTCAATTGCCAATTTTAACATTTCAAAATGTATATATCTCTACCCAAAAAAGAACTTTCAAGATCTTTGAAAAATTAAGTTCTTTATTAACAGAATTTATAAAACCAAAAATCTTTTCTACTCCCCAAAAGTAATCTAAAATGGACTTCTTAAATCCATATACTAAAAGCTCAGGAAATAAAGCAAATGCCTCCACTGGCTGGTAGATATAGACTATTTCTTAAAAGTAACAAGTACATGGATTATTCCCAAACTCTAATTCTGAACCGTTGCCTATTATGCTGAATACTTTATTTTAGGATAATCGTTGCTCTTGAAATTTTATGCCAAGAAAAGTATCTAAGTAACTTTATAGGAAGTAGCCACTAATATACTATGAATATGATGGTGACTGCGTTTTCCCCTCTTCAAACACAAAAATGGAGAAACACAGTCATCCACTAAATCTTTATTAATATTTCGGGTATTACACCAAGTTTACCTACATCAGCTCTTTTAGTCCTAACAACAAACCAAAGAGTAGGTAACCAACACTGATATTTTAAACAAAATGGAACTAAATAAAACATGAGAACCAGTCCACCTATTCAAAATTAACTCTGGTAAATTCAATTATTAGAATCATCTTTATTATAAATAAGAAAATCTAAACACAGAAACTATCCCAATAAAATTTACTGTAAATATGTGAGTACCTAAACCTTTAACTTACAAGGTATTCCCTTGTACAAAGTACAAGAATTTCAGTTCTGTACAATGACAGAAACGTACTTACCATGTCACATGGAAAGCCTGTCGACATCCATGTTTATTACAGGTCATGCAAGCACCAGTGGCTGCTTTGCTTTCTCTTCCTTGTTCATCACAAATGTAGCAAGTCTTAGTATAAAGAAAAGAAAATCAAGCAAAAGCCTTAAAGTGCTTTATAGAAATGAATTTTACACTTATCTTCAGAAGTCAAGATTGAGTTTACTATCTAACCTGCTTTACTTCAAAACATGAATTCATTTTTCCTGACAGTAATCTAATTTTCTCAAACATGAAAACATAAACAAGGACATGGAAAGAGTCCTAGTAGGGTCTTACAAAGGCCAAGTCTTCCTTAGGTTTAATCACCCTACATGATATAGGAAGATTCTTCACAGGCATGGAGGTCAGGGGCCAGGACACAGCCTACAATACCTTGGTCTTAAAACTTCCTCACCAATATTCAACTGATTTCTGTAACAAGAGTGTGAAAAGAGGTTTGTCTTTCCTTTCTCCTGTAAGTAAAAATACCTAAGGGAGTTTAACATAGGGAGTTGGGACCTAAGAGATGAAGGATGGTCCTAAGTGAGTAAGCAAAATTTAGGCCATTTCAACTGTTCACAAGAATCCCACATGGGCTGTCATTCAGCCTGCCAACTTGACATACTGACCCTGAAAGGAAGACACTTTAGCTAATGAGGTCAGAGATGTCTCCAGGAGGAACTGGCCAATAAACACTACCACCAACTTTGACATCTGGTCCTTTTCCCAAATAAAAATAGATGATAAAATTATCAGCTGACTAGAAGCTGAATATATAAAAATTAAGGTCTATATAAAATCAGGTGATACACTTCTAAAAAGAAACCAACTTCTTTCTACACACTAATGAGGTATAACCTAGCCAACTTCAATAGGACCACATGTATTTTTAAACCTAGAGAGGTCTCCCCCACTATGCACTGTGGTGCCAAATAATACCATTCAGCAATATTTACAAGAACAAAATTCTCAAAAAAAAAAAAAGCCGTATATCAAGTCAGATAAATTAATTTAAACTCCTCTATTGAAAAACAAGGACTCAGAGTGAACTAAATTACAAAAATTATTTTATACCTCTAAAAAGTAAAATCCCAAGTTACAACAAAACCAACCCAGATACACTGAATAAGAGCATCTCTACCCATGCAAATTACACAAAGAAAGTACCAAAGAATTATAACAGAAGAATGTAACACACATTTTTTAACCCACAAATGATCAAGAATATTAAAAAAAAAAGAAAAGAAAAGAAAAGACAGAGCAGGTTGAAACAATAACATTTTATATAATAAAATTCAGGGAAAATATGCAATGGTCTTTAAGGAATCGCTCAGTAACTTCCAAAGCAGACAGTGAAAAAGACACCACTATTTGACCATTCAATAAAACTAAAAATTATAATGATATTAAAAAGAAAGGGGAATCATATGGTAATTCATCCATTTTGAGTCTATTTTTATGTGTGGTGTAAGAAGTGGCCCCATTTCATTCTTCCACATGTGGCTATCCAATTTTCCCAACACCATTTGTTGAAGAGACTGCCTTTTTTCCTTTTTTTTTTTAATATTTTATTTATTTATTTGACAGAGAGAGAGAGAGATCACAAGTAGGCAGAGCAGGAGGCAGAGAGAGAGGGGGAAGCAGGCTCCCTGCTGAGCAGAGAGCCCGATGCGATGCGGGGCTCAATCCCAGGACCCTGAGATCATGACCTGAGCCAAAGGCAGAGGCTTTAACCCACTGAGCCACCCAGGCACCCTGAGACCGCCTTTTTTCCATTGGACATTCTTTCCTGCTTTGTTGAAGATTAGTTGACCATAGAGTTGAGGGTCCATTTCTGGGTTCTCTAATTTGTTCCACTGATCTATGTGTCTGTTTTTGTGCCAGTACCATACTGTCTTGATGACTATAGCTTTGTAATAGAGCTTGAAGTCTGGAATTGTGATTATCATATGATCTCTCTGATATGAGGAATTTCAGAGGCAGGGTGGGGGGTCGTGGGGAGTAGGGAGGAAAAAAATGCAACAAGATGGGACCAGGAAGGGAGACAAACCGTAAGAGACTCTTAATCTCACGAAACACACTGAGGGTTGCTGGGGGGGGGGGGTAAGGATAGGGTGGCTGGGTGATGGACATTGGGGAGGGTATGTGGTATGATGAGTGCTGTGAAAGGTGTAAGCCTGATGACTCACAGACCTGTACACCTGGGGCAAATAATACAATATATGTGAATGAATGAATGAATGAATGAATGAATGAGTGAGTGAAAGAAAGAAAGAAAGAAAGAAAGAAAGAAAGAAAGAAAGAAAGAAAGAAAAGAAAGAAAGAGTAGGACTTCTAGACGTCTGGAATGGCAAAGTGAAGAGCTCTATCATGGATCCTCTCCTCAGTGAATTAACCACTTCACAGATTTTTTTTAAAAAAGTCTCTGAAAGTTATCCTAAAAACATGCAGCCAACAGTGGAAATTTTCTTCAAAAAAATCTACTAATTCTCAATTAAGAACAGTGAGAGTCTGTGGAACTTGAGTCATGATATGCTCCCATCACACCCCACCACACACACAGCTTCCTATGATGGAAGTTACCCTCTGAATGGACGTGGTTTGAGAAGGCTCCCTCTCCCCCCAGCTCTGTCTAAAGCTATAGTTTTACCCTAGGAGAACCAATCTCTAATGACTTGCAACCTACTTAGTGCTATTAGCTCTCACTCATAGAATCCCATCCTAACAAATAGCCAAGAATCCTGACACCATAGCATCCCTACCCCGGCTTGCTAGTAGAATGAAAGTCCCAATGGCAAGACCAAATGATCTGAGAAAAACAGGGGCTACTATACTATATACCCTTCCCTCCTCCCAGCACCCTTGGAGTACATGTGTCTCTTCAGGAGAAGCAGAGTCCTGTCACCATCCCCAGTTCCAGAGGTTCTCAGAAAGGTGCAGTGGGGTGAGCAAAGAGCTCAACAGCTCTGCCTGAGGAGACAAACTTTATTTGGAGCAGGGCTTTATTTGGACAAACTTTATTTGAAGCAACTAAAACAGGACTGGCAGCTCCAAGATACTAGTAAAAACATCCATGTATGAGTGTTTCTAGTAGAAACAAGCAAAACCAACCTGAAGATTAACAGAGACAATAAGAAAAAGACAAGAAATAAGGGCCCTCCTAGGATCACATTCATCCTGGGGGTTCCAGAAGGCTATGTACATGTACAACTAGGTTGCACCCAAATGGGAAAAATCAAAGTGGGACTTGGGGCAGACTTAAAAGCATTCCCCAAAGCCACACACAAATCCACAGCCAGTAAGGTTCAAGGGGCTACCAGTTTGAAAATAAAATCACACTCACACATGATGGTCTGAAAGATTGTGTGCATCAGGAACAACTGGAGAGAGAACTTCAGATCTACTTAGAAAACAATCTCTAAATAACACACATATTAAATGATAAAGGGTGAAAATCTAACTAGCTAATGGGGCTTAAGCACAATCTTTGACTAACAAAGTGGTTTATGTTGACCCACGGACAACCTTAAAGTTGTCCTGTTTCATTTTGTTTTTAAGGAAGATATTTGAGCAATGCCACCTGAAACTATACATTGTTGGGAAAACAGACATGAGAAAATTAGCCCAGCCAAGTCATTAAACGAGTAAGTGACCAACCAAACAACAGGACCCACAAGGAGAAGGAATGATCCTTCTCAGAGTGGCTATATTATCTAAAATGTTGTTCCAACAAAAAATTGTAAGACACACAAAGAAACAGGGCAGTGTGACCTATATACAAGAAAAAAAAAAAACAGACATTAGAAATTGCCTTTGAGGAAGGGCCCAGATGTTGGACTTGAAAGACAAAGACCTCAACGAAATGGAAATTTTAGAGTTCAAAATTCACCAGAGGGGCTCAATAGTAGATTTGAGTTGGCAGTAGGAAAAGAATCAAGAACCTTAAAAATAGATCAATAAAGGGGTACCTGGCTGGCTCAGTTGGGAGAGCATATGACTCTTGATCTTGGGATCATGAGTTTGCACCCCACACTGGATATAGAGATTACTTAAAAATAAATAAACGTGGGGCGCTTGGGTCGTTCAGTCGTTAAGCGTCTGCCTTCGGCTCAGGTCATCATCCCAGGGTCCTGGGATCGAGCCCCGCATCGGGCTCCCTGCTCAGCGGGAAGCCTGCTTCTCCCTCTCCCACTCCCCCTGCTGGTGTTCCTTCTCTTGCTGTGTCTCTCTGTCAAATAAATAAATAAAATCTTTTTAAAAATGAACAAACAAACTTTAGAGGGACATGGGTGGCTCAATCAGTTGAGGTCCAACTCTTGATTTTAGCTCAGACCATGATCTCAGGGATGTGATATCAAGCCCCACCTCAGTCTTTCTGCTGTACATGTAGCCTGCTTAAGATTCTCTCCTTCTCCACCCCCCCATAAAAAAATAAAAAATAAAAAAATAAACTTTAAAAAAATACATCAATAAAGATTATACAGTACAAAGAAGAAACATCTTTAGATTACATTACCTATAGTAGAGTTCCCAAAAAATGTGGGACACCATTATGTACAACAATATATGTATAATGAGAAAACCAAGAAGGGAAAAAAAGGGACAGAAACTGTATCTAAAGAACTAATGGGGGCGCCTGGGTGGCTGTGGGTTCAGCCTCTGCCTTCTCTCATGATCTCAGGGTCCTGGGATCAAGCCCCGCATTGGACTCTGCTCAGCGGGGAGCCGGCTTCCTCCTCTCTCTCTGCCTGCCTCTCTGCCTACTTGTGATCTCTTTCTCTCTCTGTCAAATAAATAAAAATAAAATCTTTTTTTAAAAAAAAAAAGAAAGAATGGCTGAAAACTTCCCAAATTTGATTGAAAAACAATATACAAATCTAAAAAGCTTGATAAATACTAAGAAAGCCACACTCAAAATGATCGAAGCCAACAAAACTAAACTAAAGTCTTGAAAGCAACACGATGGGTGCGTGGGTGTCACAGTCTGTTAAATATCTGACTCTTGGTTTAGACTCAGGTTATAATCTCAGGGTTGTAAGACCAAGGTCCATGGACTCTGCACTCAGTGGGGAGTCTGCTTAAGACTCTCTCTGTCCCTCCCCCTATCTAAAATGAATAAATCTTAAAGAAAGAGAGATCGAGGAAGGAAGGGAGGGAGGGAGGGAGAGAGAGAGGGAGGAAGAAGAAAAGAAGAAAGGAAGGAAGAAAGAGAGAGAGAGAGAGAGAGAGAGGGAGGGAGGGAAGGAGGCAGGCATACAAGAAAAATGGCTCATCGCATACATGGAAACTACAATAAAATTTACACCTGAGGTCTCAACAGAAACAAGGGAGGACAGAAGGCAGTGGAATAAGATATTCAAAATGCGTAAAAAACAAAACTATCAACCAAGAATCCTATCCAACAAAACTATAATGAGAAATAAAGATATTCCCTAACAAAAACTAAGATACTTGTGGGGCACCTATGTGGCTCAGTTAGTTAAGCAGCTGACTAGCTGACTTGGTTTTGGCTCAAGTCATGATCTCCAGGTCATGAGATGGAGCCACACATTGGGCTCAGCACAAGAGTCTGCTTGTCTCCCCCCTCCCCTTCTACCCCTCTCCCTGCTCACATTCCCTCTAAAAAATTTTTTTAATCTTAAAAAAAAAAAAGACAAAAACCTGAGACACTTTGTTGCTCCAACGCTGACTAACAAGAAATACTAAAGGAAATTCATTAGGCTAAAATCCAGTGACATGATACAATAATTGCAACACACACACACACACTGTACACACACGTACACATCCCGAAGAAGCTCCAGTCAATTTTACCTCAATAGAGTTGAAATCTTAAAAAAATATGAGACCAATTAAACACACATAAAATAATCTCTGATGAAGGGAATTATATTGGAAATGACAAAAGACAGTATGATTATGTATTTCTTTCTCATTCTTCTCCTCATTTAAAAAGCAATAGTACTGGGACACCAGGTGGCTCAGTTGGTTAAGCATCTGCCTTGGGCTCAAGTTGTGATCTCAGGGTCCTGGGAGTAAGCCCCACATTGGCTCAGGAGAGATCTGCTTCTCCCTCTTTCTGCCTGCTCCTCCCCTTTGCTCCTGCTCTCTTTCTCAAAATAAATAAATAAATAAATGGCAATAGCATAAAACAATGTCCATAAGTTGTACTGTTGAGACTATACCACAGAGAAATGTTATTTTTGACAATGAAAGCACAAGAAAGAGAATGTGAATAAAGACATACTGGGAGTAAGGAAGTAATACCAGATGGTAACTTGGACCCATAGGAAGAACTGAAAAGAAAGACAAATGGTAACTAGGACTACACACACACACACACACACACACACTCTCTCTCTCTACAAATACATTTGCGGTTTCCTTCTCTTAGCTTTAAAAGACAAAAGATTATATAGAGCAATAATTTTAACAATATACTGCTGAGTTTGAAGTATATATAAACACAGTATCTTCAATAATAACAGTACAAAAAGGAAGAAAGGAATGGAGACATATGGGAATGAATTTTCTTTCTTACTGGAGTTATCTTACTGGCGTTAAGTAGATTCCAATAAGGTAAATATTCTAAGCCCTAGAGGAACCACTAAGAAAATAACTGGGGGTTCCCAGGTAGCTCAGTCGGTTGGGTGTTAATTCTTTATTTCAGCTGGGATCTTATCAGGTTGTAAGAGAGAGCCCCACCTCGGGCTCCACACTCAGCACAGAGTCGGCCTGGGATTTTCTCTCTCTCTCTCTCCCTCTCCCTCTGCCTCTTCTTCCACACATGCACACTCCAAATAAATAAAATATCAAAAAAATAAAAAAGAATCTCAAAAATATAATTTGAAATCATGAAAGAATGAAAAATGTACACTAGAAAATATCCACATTAGAGAAGGTACTATAGAAGGAAAAGAAACAAAGTAGCCGTTAAGACAAGGCAAACAAAAAGTAAAATGCCAGGGGGGTGCCTGGGCGGCTCAGTCAGTTAAGTGTCTGAATTCAGCTCAAGTCAGGATTTCGGGGTTCTGGAACTGAGCTCAGCCCCAGGTCAGGCTCCCTGCTCAGTGAGGAGTCTGCTTGTCCCCCTGCCCCTCCCCCCCACTCATACTCTCCCAAATAAAACAAATATTTTAAAAAGTGAAAGAGCAGGCATAAATCCAACTATATTAATAATAGCATTTAACATGATTATACGCCAATCAAAAGGCAGAGATTAATAAATTGGACTTAAAAAAAAAGTTCCATATACTGTCTACACGAGGCATACTTGAGATCTGAAAGTACAAATTAAAGTTCAAATAAGGGGGAGCCTGGGTAGCAAGCAGTGAAGTGCCTGACTCTTGGTTTTGGCTCTGGTTGTGATCTTAGGGTCGTGAGATCAAGCCCCACATCAGGGTCTGTGCTCACTGTGGAGTCTGCTTGAGATTCTTTCTCTCTCTGCCCCTCCTGCTAGTGTTCTCTCTAAAATAAATAAATCTTTTTTAATTATGAAAGTAAAAATAACTTAAAAATATAAAAAAAGAAATACCATGCAAAGGGCAACCATAAGATGGTATATCAGATTTAAAAAATAGACTCTTGAAACAACACATGATTAAAGAGAGGTGCCTGAGTGGCACAGTCAATTAAGCAACCAACACTTTTTTTTTTTTTAAGATTTTGTTTATTTATTTGATACAGAGAGAGAAATCAGATTACAAGGAGGCAGAGAGTCAGGCAGAGAGAGAGGAGGAAGCAGGCTTCCCGCTGAGCAGGGAGCCCAGCCCGATGCAGGCCTTGATCCCAGGACCCTGAGATCATGACCTGAGCCGAAGGCAGAGGCTTTAACCCACTGAGTCACCCAGGCACCCTAAGCATCCAACTCTTGATTTTGCTCACGTTGTGATCTCAGGATCATGAGATCAAGCCCCACCTCAGGCTCAGCACTGGACATAAAGCCTGCTTAAGATGCTCTCTCTCCCTATCCCTCTGCCCCCCCCACTCATGCTGTCTCTCTCCCCCCCCCAAAAAAATTAAAAATTAAAATAAAATACATATATATGTTAAAGATAAAGAGGAATATTTCTTAATTTAAAAAAGTTCAATCCATCAGGAAGATAAAACAACTATAACTGTGTGTATATACATATATACATATTGAGAGAGAGAGAAAACAAGAAAGCCCAAGACACATCAACCAAAGTAGAAATAAGTAATTTATTAATTTTTAAATGTTAGCTACTAGATCAAAGAGAAAAACTTGTAAAATAACTGAGGCTTATTGAGAAAATGCTCCCAAACAACAAAACCATATCTAAATAAAATGTCAAGTCTATGAATAAAGCTATAGTCAAGAGGCAAATTCACAGCCTGAAAAGTTTTCACTTAGGGAAAATAAAAGTTGTATTTTAACCTAAGTTTTATTTAATATAGAAGATATAATTACAACAGTTTTTCATCAATACAGTAATCATTTAATGATGATTATATTGGCCACTTCCACTGGCTGGCCGGAGGCTCTTCCACTAAAGGCTTCCATGGTTCCCATTATATTATTTTTCTCGCCGGCTTAGTTCATTTTCAGCCTGAAGAATCACCTCTTGCAGCTGGCCACCCTAAAGCTGATCTTCTAATTTCTTAACATCTAATTCCACTTCAACCATACTCAGCATCTCATTTGTAATCTGTTCTATATACTGCCTACATGCTGCATTTTTGGGAATTTGCTCAAGCACAGCAAGAATCGTTGTGTACAACATTCTTAGTCTCTTGTGTGGATTTTCACATACAGCCAGTTCCACAAGGCTAGCGGTCTTCTTCAGCAAATCCACCACGACAGTGTCGACAGGCAGGGACACAGAGTTCTCTTAATTTTTTAAATTAAAGAAACAGGGTTTGTATAAAAAGGATTCAGGGGGGGGAAAAAAGGATTCAGGGACCAAATTCCAACTCCATCTAAGAAGTAGCTGAAAGGATCACTCCAAACCTAACTTGAACAAGCTACTTAAACTATAAAAACACAGTTCTTCCTGTAACTGAAAGGTACAGTTGTGAGGCAACCAAGTAGCCTAAAATCCAAGGGGATATGCGTTATCCCACAAATCCCTAAGAACTACAAGATGTTCAGAATATCCACCAATGATATAGCAAGGAGAAAGACGTGCAGATAAGAAGAAATTAGCTAAAATTTTAATATGCTGCTAAAGGCTGATTGTGGGGTAGTATGACAGTGTAGAGCCACTGGAACCACTGACAGAGAGTTCTTACCCATTCACAGGCTCTATTCCATGAACTTTTAAAAGAGCACATGGGGAGGATTGACATCAAGGAGATAAAGCCATCAGAAATAATCTCCCTTGATGGTGCAGGCATGACAAAGCGAATGGGTTACTACTGATGGTAAGATAAGAAACCCCACCTCCTACCCAAACACTCCTTTCAAAAGTCTTAAGCATTTGGGGGACTAGTAGCAAACCCTGTCATTTCCAAGACATGGGTAGAGACCCACCACGATTAGGAAGACAAAGGAAAAAATCTTTACCCTTACATTTTAAGCAAGGGACAGGAAAAATCCCCAATCCCAAATTCCTACCCCTGTTAACAATACTAGTAGAGGCTTTCTAGTGCTGGGGCAGAGGCAGGAAGCTCTCTTCCTCACAAGTCTTCCCAAGACACAAATACAGGTCTGCCATGGGAAAGAGGAAGGAATGCTGAAACCCTGAGGCTGAGATAGACAGGGCCTAACAAAGACTGAGGCTGGACCAAAACAACAGAGAAATACCAAGCCCAAAATATCAAACAAAACCAATCGAACACTAAGGGAAAAAGCAAAAATGTACCAGAAAGAAACTCAGCATGTCTGACAAAGCATCAGCTCTTAAATTCAGAATTTTATCTAAATAATCTCAAAAGTTCCAAATCTCATCTTCTGAATCATCTAAATCAGGTGTGGATGAAACTGCATATGGCTGATCCTGAGGCAAAATTCATTTCCATCTGTGACCCTGTGAAATAAGGAAAAGTTCTCTGCTTCCAAGATACAGTGCCAGGCTAGGTATAGTATAGACAGTCCCATTTTAAAGGGAGAAGTTAGAAGGAAAAAGGGGTTTACTGAAGTAAAGCAGGTTTGTAACTCAATAGGACACACTTGGTTAGAGAATAATTCTCTGTGGTTTAATGTTCTGTCCTCTGAGCCCACTGGGGTAGCTTGCCCCTCAGTCTTCCTCTAATAATACCTTATATTTAGGTTGAGGGCTAGAGTATTCGATTTTTTGATTCAACAATGTTTGTGTTCAGCCCCCAGCTTTTAGCCTTATCTGTTCACTGGTCCACAGAGGCTGATTTTTGTCCATGCTCTTCACTTTACCACACCTTTTTTTACCCCCCAATTTCCAAGTTTGTTCTGTTCACTGTACAAAAGGCCAGTAAGTCGAGAGGCATGATACTGGGGTACGAAAGAGACTTTATTCTGAAAGCCAACGAGTTAAAGAGGTAGAGGACTACTGTCCCAAAGAATCATCACCTCAAGCATGAGATTTGAGCTTTTATGTTAGGAAGAGGGGGAAGGAAGTGGGGGGAAGTTGGAGTCAAAAGGTGACTGATGTCTCCAGACATTCAGGGAAGGTCAAATAATGTCTTTGTTCTTGGTCAGCTGATCTTTGGGTATAGGAATCTAATAATGTTGTTCCTGTAAATCTTAAACATAGCATAGTCATTTCTGTACATACTTCTTTATCTCCTTGTGTGAGGTATATTCCAGGTAAAAAGCAGTTTCTGCAAATTTTAGCTGTAACATGCCTACATGCAGGGCTAAGCAGAAGTTTCTAAGTTTAGGTCACAGTAGCAAGGAAAAAAGAAGCAATACGGCATCAGACACTGATGCTAGAATGAATTAAGACTTTGAGAGAAGGCAGGATGAAATAAAAGTATTTTGCATATGGTAAGAACACGAAGCGGGGGGGTAACAGATTACTTTGGGCTGGATTGCATCCTCCAAGAAAGTTATGTGAAGACCTAATAACCCCCAATAACTCAGAATGTGGCCTTATTTGGGAAAAGGGTCATTGCAGATGTAATTAGTTGAGATGAGGTTACACTGGGGTAGGGCAGGCCCCTAACTCAACATGACTGGTCCTTATAATAAGAAGATGGGCGCTTGAGGATACAGAGGCAAAGGAAGAACACTGGGGTGAAAAAGCAGACTGGGGTGATAAATTCATAAATGAAGGAATGCCAAGGACTGCCAGCCACCACCAGAGGCTGGAAGAGAGGGCTTGAACAGATTCTCTCTCACAATTCTCAGAAGGAACCAATGCTAGTACCCAAATTTCAGATTTTTAGCTTTCATAAACATGAGAGAATAAATTTCTATTGTTTTAAGCCACCCAGTTTGGGGTACTTTTCTTACGGCAGCCCTAGGAAACTAATAAAGAGGTTGTACGAAAAGCTGGCTATGAGTTGGTAATGTTTTGGAGTTGGGTGACGAATTGAGAAATGGAAGTAGTTTCATTATATTATTGTTTATTTTATACATATGATAATTTCTAAGACAAATACTTATATTCTTGTAATATGTACGATAAAAATTAGAACCTTATAAAAGCATAAGTAAAAAAAATTAGAAAACATCTGAATACAATTAGAAATAAACCCTAAAACTGCTCTTTATATTAGGCACAGAAGAGATCAATCAAGAGCCTGAATAAAGGTAAAAATCCCAGTGAAATATTCATGTGAAGAAAACCCAACAGAAATGAGGTGACACAAAAAGTATTCAACACCTTCAAAAAAGTAAAACTAATTTGTAAAGGAAGCATCAAAGTTATTTTTTTTGTTTTTTTGTTTTTTAAAGATTTTATTTATTCATTTGACACAGAGAGAGATTACAAGTAGGCAGAGAGGCAGGCAGAGAGAGAAGAGAGAGGAGAGAGGAGGAAGCAGGCTCCCTGCTGAGCAGAGAGCCCAATGCGGGCCTCGATCCCAGGACCCTGGGATCATGACCTGAGCCGAAGGCAGCGGCTTTAACCCATTGAGCCACCCAGGCGCCCATCAAAGTTATTTTTATACTCTTATAAAGATCTACATTATATGCCCCCACTGTCATAGAGCACACCAATCCAGTAGACTACTTCAAACCCGACTTTTTTGCAGCTATGATGCATTCCTTTGTTACCTCAACCTTGTAGAGAGAGATGGTAGATACAAAAGGTACCTGGCTTATCCCACCCCCCCCCCAAAAAAAGGTCACATGCTGTGTTAACTAGAATTTAGGTGGTCACAGTTTGAGAGCAGGCCAATGCTTTGAACTTTCAAAGAGAAAAAATTAGACCCATAATGGATTTAAAAAATGGCAAACTCCATTCTACAACTTTGTACCCTGAGAAAAATCCCTATCAGCAATAGCAATCTGATCAAAATTAGAACTTTATGCTAGATGCTCTACTTCTTTTTGAAACTGTTTCATGATTTTCTATAACCTAGTACTGCTGAACATTAGTTGGGTGATGAAATCTCATAATTCCAATTGCAGACCCAAAATGTATCCTTATCATTTTTTCTCCTTTTTGGCACCTCTGATTATCTTATTACTCCTTGTAATTACAAATACAGACATATTTATATGACTGTAAAATAAAACTTCAGATTTTTTCTTTTAAAATACTAATGTAAGTTCTCTGTTTCCCAACCTATATAACCTCCCCATCTCCATACCCTCTCTCTTGAACCTGCAAGTTCTATTTGTAACCTTGCCATTTCCCTTTCTAACAAGTTAATAAATTTTGACTTGCACTCAATATAATTTGGTCTAAGAAAAAATTTTTTTTGACAGAACAGAATGCCTAACCCAGTAATATGGAAGATAACCATGAAGAAAGCTCCATGCTACTGGATGAATGAAGGCAGAAGACCTAACTTGCTATATAATATGTTGTCATACTCTGTCAACATATCCAGATATGTAATTCAACTGTTGTTTTCTTCACACACACACACACACAAAAATGAATGGACCATGTGTGTACTCTTCCACAGAAGACATTCACTTTTGACAATCCTTACATGTTTAATTTCAACGTTATGGTTTTTAGTGCTACAGATATAGCCATTATGGCAAATGGACTTTCCCTCTTAAAAGATAGTTATTTGACAACGAACAAAGTCATTTTCATCTTCCATGTGACCTGGCATACTACAAGAGAAGTTGTATCATTTTGCCTTATGAATCTCACTTACAGCCTGCAGAAAATATCAGATTTTAAACACCAGTGAAGAAAAAGCCAGGGTAATAAGCATAATAGCTATTACTCTGTTAATTTTCTGGAACTTGCTGAAAGATTCTGTGAATGTGATGTGTAACTTCCTTAGTCCTATGCAATTGCTCTGTGCATATGTGCAGAGCTATATGTATACAAAGAATGATCTCAGCATGCCTGGGTGGCCTCAGTCAGTTAAGCGGCTGCCTTCAGCTCAGGTCATGATCCCAGGATCCTGGGATGAAGTCCCCCACATCAGGCCCCCTGCTCAATGGGGAGTCTGCTTCTCTCTCTCCCTCTGCCTGCCACTCCCCCTGCTTGTGCTCTCTCTCTGTGTCAAATAAATAAATAAAATATTAAAAAAAATGATCTCTGCATTACAAGTACAGAAAAATAAGAGTAACACTATAATTTGGTGTATACTATATACATTTGACCCTTGAACATGCAAGTTAGAAGCCTTGATCCCCCATGCAGTTGAAAATCAGGTGTAGGGGCACCTGGGTGGCTCAGCTGAGTGGTCAACTCTTGATTTAGGCTCAGGTCATGATTTCAGGGTCATAAGCTTGAGGCCTGCATTGGGCTCCTTGTTCAGAGGGGAGCCTGCTTGTCTCCTTCTACCTCTGCCCCTCCCCAACTCATGAGCATATGCTCTCATGTGCAAGGGTACACTCTCTCCTTCTCAAATAAGTAAATAAATCTTTAAAAAAAGAAAAAAGAAAATCCAGGTATAAATTTTGACTCCCCAAAAACTTAACTACTAATAGCCTACTGTTGACCGAAGCCTTAACACATATTTTGCATGTTATATTATATACTATATTCTTACAATAACGTAAACTAGATGGAAAAATGTTATTAAAAAATAAAACATTTAGGTACTGTACTTACCAGAAAAAAATCTGCATGTAAGTGGACCCACACAGTTCATACCTGTGCTATTCAAAGAGCAACTGTAATCCTATATGACCTAATTACTTTTCAAAGATTCAACTTTTTAATCACCCTGCTTCTTGCCACCCCCCCAAAAAACTATAAAGTTTAACTGTGGGTTTATAAATATTTCTTATGTCGAAAATGAAAAGACAAACTGAAAAAGTACCAAACAGAAACTTGGTATCATTATTTAAAGAGCTCTTAACTTTAGAAAACCGAACAGTTTAAAAGAGAACACAAGCAGCAACCTCTTCGACCTCAGTCACAGCAACTTCTTCCTAGATACATTGCCAAAGCAAGGGAACCAAGGGCAAAAATGAACTACTGGGACTTCATCAAGATTAAAAGCTTTTGCACAGCAAAGGAAACAGTCAACAAAACCAAAAGACAACCCTCAGAATGGAAGAACATATTTGCAAATGACATATCAGATAAAGGGCTAGTATCCAAAATCTATAAAGAACTTATCAAACTCAACACCCAAGGAACAATTAATCCAATCAAGGAATGAGCAGAAGACATGAGCAGACATTTCTGCAAAGAAGACATCCAAATGGCCAGCAGACACATGAAAAAGTGCTCAACATCACTCAGCATCAGGGAAATACAGATCAAAACCACAATGAGATACCACCTCACACCTGTCAAAATGGCTAAAATTAACATATCAGGAAACGACAGATGTTGGCGAGGATGAGGAAAAACGGGAACTCTCCTACATTGTTGGTGGGAATGCAAGTTGGTGCAGCCACTCTGGAAAACAATATGGAAGTTCCTCAGAAAGCTGAAAATAGAGCTACAACTCAGCAATTGCACTACTGGGTATTTACCTGAAAGACACAAATGTAGTGATCCGAAAGGGCACATGCACCCCAATGTTTATAGCAGCAATGTCCACAATAGCCAAACTATGGAAAGAGCCTAGATGTCCATCAACAAATGAACGGATAAAGAAGATGTGGTGTGTGTGTGTACATATATATGTATGTATATACATATACATATGTATATATGCGCGCACACATATACACACAATGGAATATTATGCAGCCATAAAAATGAAATCTTGCCATTTACAACAATGTGGATGGAATTAGAGGGTGTTGTGCTAAGCAAAATAAGTCAATCAGAGAAAGACAATTATCAAATGATCTCACTGATTTGTGGAATTTGAGAAACAGGGCAGAGGATCATAGGGGAAGAGAGGAAAAAATGAAACAAGAAGAAACCAGAGAGGGAGACAAACCATAAGAGACTCTCAATCTCAGGATACAAACTGAGGGTTGCTGGAGTGGAGGGACATGGGAGGGATGGGGTGGCTGGGTGATGGACACTGGGAGGGGTATGTGTTGTGGTAAGGGCTGTGTGTTGTGTCAGACTGATGAATCACAGACCTGTACCCCTGAAACAAATATATGTTAATAATTTTTTAAAATACATAAAAATTTTTAAAAAAACTAGACACAAAAAGAAGTATTATTCTGATGACCTGACAAGTAATCAAATAAAAATATAAATAACTGGACATCATTTTTAATTATCAAATTAACAAATATTAAAAATGATAAAAACCTGGGGCACCTGGGTGGTTCAGTTGGCTGAGCAACTGACTCTTGGTTTCAGCTCAGGTCAAGATCTCTTAAGTCGTGGGACTGTGCCCCACACCTCAGGCTCTGCACTCAGCGCATAGTTCGCTTCAAGATTCTCTCCCTGTCCCCCACCCCTTCATGCACGTGCTCTTTTGCTCTTTCTCTCTCTCTCTGTCAAATAAATGAATAAATCTTTCAAAAAAATGATTAAAAACCACTACAGAAAATGGTGTGGTAAAAATGGCATTTTCATAAATTATTAGCTATACGAATTTGGAAAGCAACCAGGCAATCTTATCAGAACTTTAGAAACAGGTATAGTCTATAACACAATAATTTTAATTCTAGAGTTCTGGCCAAAAGAAATGATCCAAAACACAGAACAAAGGGCTTGGTGAAGCAAGATTCTTGTCATGCTTCAGTTTATAAGAGAAAAATACCTCAGTAATATGGGAATAGTTAGGCAAATTATGACATAAACATTATAGCTAGAGTCATCCAAAGTAAAGAGCCAGGAATAAAATCTGTACATTTGGCATTATTATAACTCCTACTTACAGATTTTTTAAAATGCCAAATATTAAAAATGTTTATACACTATAATTTAAAATGTATTATTTTTCGGGATAGAACCCCACAACAGGCTCCATGCTCCGTGCTCCACTCCACTTGAGATTCATCCCCCCCATTTTAGAGAGAGAGAGCACACTCTCTCTCTCAAATAAATAAATCTTTTTAATGATAATAAAATGTATTATTTTTAAATACATCAAGCATCAAGCTAACTATTTATTATTTGATATAATCTAAAATTTGGTAATCTTCATTATGACCAGGAAACAGAATTTGAGGATTTATCGAGGAGTATTCTTATAATCCTCCAGAAAGTATATGTAAAATATTGTGCTATATTTCAGGTGTATGTTATTCTGTAGAAAGAATCCTCATGTTTTATCAGAATCTTGAAGACCCCCCAAAAATTAAAGAAACACTAGTTTGAAAAAATCTGACATGCCTTCAAAGTACATTGTCTTCCTGGACACCTTATTATACACTTTGCTAAGACTTACTGCTTTAAAATCAAAACAACTCAAACAGATCAGTTTACTCAATTTTATTCAGCATGATTCCATGCTGTAATAGCATATACTAGGGCGCCTGGGTGGCTCAGCGGGTTAAAGCCTCTGCCTTCGGCTCAGGTCATGATCCCAGGGTCCTGGGATCAAGGCCCCCATCAGGCTCTCTGCTCGGCAGGGAGCCTGCTTCCTCCTCTCTCCTCTCTCTCTGCCTGCCTCTCTGCCTACTTGTGATCTTTCTCTCTGTGTCAAATAAATAAATAAAATCTTAAAAAAAAAAAAAGCATATACTAAAAGTTTAGCCCTAATTCAACAT
The DNA here is from genome assembly GCA_002007465.1 of Ailurus styani. Taxonomy (NCBI): domain Eukaryota; kingdom Metazoa; phylum Chordata; class Mammalia; order Carnivora; family Ailuridae; genus Ailurus; species Ailurus styani. Next base: position 155,440 of record LNAC01000396.1, on the reverse strand, counting down.
GATAGTTTTATATAATGAGAAAAAAAAAAGAAAGTCCCAACATACAATTTATCCCTGGGTCTGCTTTTATGAAGTCATCAACTGACCTTAAATCACCTTTTTTTTTTTTAAAGATTTATTTATTCACTTCAGAGAGAGTGTGTATGGGCACCATACACTACGGACACTAGGTATCCATGCTTTGCTAGGTGAAAACGGCTTCTAAGTTCTGGTACCTAGACCAGGCTTGATCTGTTAAAAATTTAGAACTTGGACACTGAGTCAAGTTACTTATACGGAACTCAGATAAAATGAGAAGCAGAATTATAAATTACGTGAAAACAAGAAGAGACCACAGAAAAAAAGACTGTAGGACCCACCATAAAGATGGAACAGACAGTATTCAGTCTGTGACTTTCTAGTTCCATGTCCAACTCCCCATGTATGTGGTGAAACTGCCTGTTGCTGCCTTTCAGCCAACCCTATCGGTATTTTAGCTAGTTTCATTAAATTTAATTTCTGACTAGGATAAGGTCTTTGGGCTTAACTCTAACCTATTATAAAATTTGCTCTATGGATAAACCAAATTTGTCAAGTATGACTTGCCTTGTCTTAAAATATTGCCTAGTAATCTCCCTTTAAGTATAGATTCTAATAAAATCTTACCTCTTAATTAATTACATTAGCACATTATAACATACAAACATCTATCATCTAGGAGTGCCTAAGACATCAAACAAACATGAAAAAAACTGATACTGGCAATTTGTATGTTAGTGAGATTTTTAAGTTTGCTTCCATGAACAATTTTAAGTTAACTATTGTGTATTGGCATTTCCAGTTTAGACTAGACTGCTGCATCTAAAAGTAAGAGAAAAGAAATAACACGGAGGAAATTATACTGCCATTCTCCCACAGTCCTCAGTAAACCCTATTTAATAAAACTGCCTCTGAGCCTTGGAGTTGAGAGAAGCCAATGAGAAGTAAAGTTGAACACAGAACCACAAAATACACAGAGAACAAACATAAAGAAAAATAATTTACTATTCCCTGAGAAAAAGAGAAACAAGACCAAACAAAACAGAATGTGTATACATGTATGTACTGGCAGGTAGAGGAGGGATGCAAATACAACAGAGAAAAGCCAAACAGGGAAAGTGAGAATCAGCTGAGGTACAATTAAAAGGGCAAACAGATTTTTTTTAAAACAGCTTTTTTTATAGATACAGTTGCAAGACTGTTTTCCAAATGACTCAACTGTCTAGAAAAGAAAAAAAAGAATTTAAGGATTCATTTGAGTAACTAAGATAAAGTGCCAAGCAAAACAAACATATATTAAGACATATACAATAGCAAATATTCAATGGTTCAACAGAAATGTGAATTCTATCTTGGGGTCTTATCATCATATTGCTAATACGCACTGGCAACAACTTGTAGACACAAGACCTATTTTACAAACAAGGTAAGTCCCATCAACATATGCCAAGAATTTAAAGCTTAGTGTCTTTGTTCTAAGAAATGAGTCAAGGGGCGCCTGGGTGGCTCAGTGGGTTAAAGCCTCCGCCTTCGGCTCAGGTCATGATCTCAGGGTCCTGGGATGGAGCTCCGCATCGGGCTCTCTGCTCAGCAGGGGGTCTGCTTCCTCCTCTCTCTCTGCCTGCCTCTCTGCCTACTTGTGATCTCTCTCTCTGTGTCAAATAAATAAATAAAATCTTAAAAACAAAAAATGTTTAAAGAAATGAATCAATTAACTTGATGATTCTACATATACTCTATCCCAGGTGATGATGTGCCCAATACTTAACCTTCTTGAAGCTGAAAAGCGATTCTGATTTTTCCTCCTCCCTCATCTTGTGCATCACACTAAATTAATCACCATGCTGGTCAATCGAAACTCTCATTTATTACCTAAATATCTGTTCCTTCATTTCTAATACTACTCTATTTCATACCCTCATTATTACCTCTGGAACACTGCAAAAGCCTAAACAGTGTCTAAGTAAATATTGTTGTCTCTCTTCCCTCTCTCAATCCTGCTCTCACCATCCTTTAGAATGGTAGACCTGTGGAGTTGGTAGATCACCTCTTGATCTTGGTTCAGGTCATGACCTCATGGTTATGAGAGCCAGCTCTGCTCTCAGCGGGAAGTCTGCCTAAAGATTCTCTCCCTCTGCCACGCCCTCCCCACCCCACACTCTCTCTCAAATAAATAAATCTTTAAGAAAAAAAGGTAAACCTGAGCACATTCCTTCCAAGTAAATATAAAAACCCTTCAATAAAAATAAAATTCAAACTCCTTAACATGATGATATATGAGGCCCTTGAAAATCCGGTCCTTGAAAACCTCTCTCAGCATTCTACATATCAAGTTCAAACTCCTAGCAATACTGCCCTTCTCCCTCACCACTACCCCCACTCTCTCTCCCTCTCACTCTATTTCCTCCTTCAAAGCTTTTTCTCCTTCAGTCTGTAAAAGTAATAGCCACTGGTGTGGTCCTTCTTTCCTCTCCTCACAGCCAGCACCTGGACCCTTCTCACTCTTCAAAATTCAGAGAAGGTACAATCTTTTCTAAGATACCCTGCTTCTCTTCAGCCCTGTTACACTACATTAAGTAAACAGTCTCTGTATTCTAGAATTCTTGCACATACTATCTAACAATAATTTGTACATATCTATCTACCATGTAGGAGCTTTATGTATTTCTCATGCTTCCAGTAGTGCCTGATATAAAACAGAGCATGCCATACATAAATGTTGGCCAGATGAAAGCATACATGAAATGTTTAGCTCCACTATCTGAAACCTAGCTTTTTAAATGGCACTAATGAGGAATCCCAAAATCAGAGAGAATATTTAGTTACTTTCAAACTTTTCCACTCAGATGCTAAATATATTGATCAACACTTCTTGGGGGGCCTGAGTAGCTCAGTCAGTTAAGCATCTAACTTCCACTGAGGCCTTGATCCCAGCATCCTGCAACTGAGTCCCACGTCATTGGTCTCAGCAGGGAGCCTGCTCTCTCTCCATCCCGGCACATGCTCTCTGTTGCTGTCTCTCTCTCTCAAATAAATGAATAAAACCTTTAAAAAGCAAAACAAAAAAGCCCTTCTCTTAATAGCTATCCCACTACCATTCCTTTTGAAAAAAAACTGAAGGGATGTTGGACTAGCAATTTCTAAGTATTCCTCCACTTTTAAGCTTTTACAGTTAAATGACACCATGTTTTTATGGTGTTCTTTGTTTCTTTGGTCTATTATAACCCTTCCTTTACTTATAACCCTCAATTCTTCATGACCATCAATAAATAAAGACTCTTCAAAAGCATATATACAGGGGTGCCTGGGTGTCTCAGTCGTTAAGTGCCTGCCTTTGGCTCAGGTCATGATCCCAGGTCCTGGGATCGAGCCCCATATCGGACTCCCCACTCAGTGGGGAACCTGCTTCTCCCTCTTCCTGCCATTCCCCCCACTGTTTGTACTCTCTCTCTCTGTCTAATAAATAAATAAAACATTTTTTAAAAAAGCATATATACAGAATACATACATCCATCTACGAACTACACTCTGGAAATTGTAGCTTTCTAAAATAAATGCCTCCCCGGGAGCCTGGTTGGCTCAGTCGGTGGAGCATATGACTTGATCTTGGGGTTGTAAGTTCAAGTTGCATGTTGGGTGCAGAGATTACTTAAAAATAAAATCTTTAAAAGTAAAAATAATTAAAATAAAATAAAATGCTTCCTTGACACTGAAGAACCCAAGTCTCTATCACCGAAAACTTTATAAAAATCTTTATGTTTCCCCAGTCTTCACATTTCTTAAAAATTATTAAAAGGTAACTAACTTAAAGGGGCACCTGGATGGCTCAGTCAGGTAAGTGTCCAACTTTTGGTTTTAGCTCTGGTCATGCATGGATGGTCTCAGGGTCCTGAGATCAAGCCCCAGGTCGGGTTCTGAGCTCAGCACAGAGTCTGCTTGAGATTCTTTCCCTCTTCCTCCCTTTTCCCCTCCCCCCAACCCCAGGCTTACATGTTCTTTCCCTCCAAAATAAACAAACAAATTCTAAAAAAAAAAAAAAAAAAAAAAAAAAGGTAACTTAAAGGTAACATATGACACTTATTATATTTATTAACAAAATGTATATGTCCGTGAAATGAAGGATTGATACAACATGAGGTCAAAAAATAAAAGAATCAGGTGACAAATGGTACAAAAACTAGCTATTATATATTTAGTGACATGTAGAGAACTTCACAACATAACAGGTCAACACAGTGAGTTCTCTGAAATTTAGATACACTACATAGATAGTCCAGAAAATTTCCTTTCCTATCATTCAGAAAATTTCCTTCTGCTTCTTGGTTTTTTTTCCTAAATCCCACTATGTTTCATCACACAGGATTATTTATTATTCTATGAACGGCTACCACCTTCCCTTTGTACTTACTACACTAGTGAATGTTACTTTCTGTCTGGAATTATTATTTGAGCCTTTTTTCCACAGGCCAGATTACTAGTTATTCTGCAAAGTCCTTATAATCTCTTTGTATGCTTTATTCAATTCCTTAGGCAAAAGTAATCCCTCCTTTTCATTATGTTCCATAATACTCCATTCATATTTATTATTATTACAGGTATCCCCCATTTTTCAAAAGTCTGTGCAATGCCACTTCGATTTTATAAAGACTTACATTAACACCTGTTTTGCTAACTGAAAAAAATCCAAAAGGATTTTCACTTTTATGAAAAAAGGCAAAAAGGGAAAGTGGTGTTCAACATTTGCTTTGCACTGAGCCATTACAGAGGCAACATGCACCCAGAGCAGCATGAATGGCACTGCTAAGTTCCTTCCCAAAGAACTACACTGAGCATCCCTGCATCAAGCCTCCAGAGTTTGAACTACATCTGTAACCATCTGTGCTTTGTCTCAGTTTATTATGTTCATTTGTTAGCTCGGTGAGTCCTAAGGTATCAGAAAAGTCTAAGAAAGGTTATTTTTTCAATCTGGGAATGCTCAAAACTTTTTCCATATAAATTAATGGTAACTGCTTTCTCAAATTTATACTTCAATTTCAGCTTAGGAAAGGTTTCACGGGAATGCTTTACTTTTGACAGCTGCAGAAACCGTATTTATAACAAATACTATTATTATTTTCATACATTTTAATTATATATTTACTTGACTGTCTTTTTTTTTAAGATTTTATTTATTTATCCGAGAGAGAGCTGGGGGAGGGCAGAGGGAGAGGAAGAAGCAGACTTCTCGCTGAGCAGAGAGCTTGACATGGGGCTCGATCCCAGGACCCTGAGATCAGGACCTGAGCCGAAGGCAGATGTTTAACTGATTGAGCCACCCAGGCACCCAACTATCTTTCTAATTCAGAGTGTCATATGGGAAAAAAAAACCCTGCATTTTATGCTTCTTTAAATTCCCAGTATCTAGCACAATGCTTGATACAAAACAGGTCCCCAGTTAGAGCCCAATACATTAATAAATGCTCTTCAACACTCTTTACTACCATCCATTAAAAAATGGTGTCTTCCAAAACTCAACAATCCATTTTCCAATTGTTGCTATCATTTCAGAATTACATGCCTATTAGCCACCCTGAATAATCATGAACAGAGTATTATTAAGCTTTTAAGTTTAACTAAACAAATCAACAACCATAAAAATCCATGAAACAGAGAAGAGAGCTGACTCATGACCACTGTTGAGTTTGAGCTGTGCAGGCCTACTTATATGTGGGATACAGTACAGTACTATAAATATATCTTCTGATTTTCTTAATATTTTCTTTTCTCTAGCTTACTTTATGAATACAGTACATAATACACATAATATATAAAATATGTGTTTATGGACTAGTTTTTGGTAAGGCTTCTAATCAACAGTAGGCTACCAGTAGTTCAGTTTTTCGGGAGTCAAAAGTCATACGTGGATTTTTGACTGTGTAAGGGTCGACACCCTTAACTCCCACATTCAAGGGTCAACTGTATAGCACCCTCATATAAGGAAAACTACAAAATGAACTTGATGGAGAGAGATACCATGTTTCTAGAATTGAAGATTCAATATTATAAAAAGATCAATTCTTCCTCAAAATAATATTTCATTGTAACACTAATATATTTTGTTACTCCTAATGTTAATCTGGAAAAAGAAATACAGAACAATATTTATTCTACCATCTACTAAAATGTACATAAAGCCGTAATAATTTAGAATAGCTACTAGCGTAAGAATAAACAGATCCAACAATGAAACAGAAAAAATGTCAAAAGCAGCCAAGAATTTAATAATGATCGAAACAGTATTTCAGTTCCTTTTTTTTAAAGTAATCTCTACACCCAACACGAACTGGAGATCAAGAGTCACGTACTCTTCAAATTACTCTGTAGAATACAGATTAGTCAATAGTGTTGAAAAAATTGACTATGTGGAGGGGAAAAGTTAGACACATATATTATAAAATGAACTCTAAATGGAGAAAAGATTTATATCTAAATAGTCCATTCTTCCTTCTTCCTTCTCCTACTCCTTGAGTACATTAGTCTTCTTTTTTTTAAATTTTATTTATTTGACAGAGAGAAACACAGCTAGAGAGGGAACACAAGCAGGGGGAGTGGGAGAGGGAGAAGCAGACTCCCCACTGAGCAGGGAGCCCAATGTGGGGCTCACAATCCCAGGACACTGGCATCATGACCCGAGCCTAAGGCAGACACTTAACGACTGAGCCACTCAAGCGCCCCGAGTACATTAGACTTAAAACCATGAGATGGGTCCAAGCATGGCAGCATCCATGCTGGGGAAGCGTGGAAGTCTAACACCGGTGTCAAAGCCCCAGCCAAGTAAGCTCCCATGACGGTGCGAGGGTAGGGGTGGAGTAGGGCCAAAACCTAAGCAAGGTGAGGAGACCAACCATTTGAGAGAAGAGGGAGGGAGTAGTGACTAAAGGTGAGTATCAAACCCCAAAAATGGTGAAAAGGGCAGCCAACGCAGGGAAGCAGCAGCAACCCAGAGTGAAGTGCGGAATCCGAACAAGGTTAGGATGCTTGCAGCATTAGAGGATCACAGCAATCCATCTGTTAATACAAGAGAGACTGACCAAATAAGTAAATACATTGAGGATAACGGGAGTCAGGTTTCTTACTGTTGTGATGAGAGTCATAAACATGAAAAGAAAAAATTTAAAACAAACCCTGCATTGTTGGATTTGATTTGGAGAAATTACTAAGAGTTTATGGTTCTATCTCTCTATATATAAAAATACATATAGATAAGTGTATATCTATAATATATACTCATATTTTGAATCAGAAGTATCACTGTGACCTCACAGACTTGAAAATACAGAGATAAGCACTGAAAAAATATTGATGTCAATGTGAACACATCTCTGTATTTACATATACACATTATTTCCTAGCTATTCCCACTGAGAGGACCTGGGAGTAGCAATATCCCAATAACAATAATTACACTTAGTGGGATGCCTGGGTGGGTCAGTTGGTTAAGCGTCTGCCTTCGGTTCAGGTCATGATCCCAGGATCCTAGGATCAAATCCTGTACTGGTCTCCTTGATCAGTGAGGAGCCTGCTTCTCCATCTGCCTGTCATTCCCTCTGTTTGTGCTGTCTCTCTCCCTCTCTCTTATAAATAAAATCTTTTTTAATAATAATAATAATAATAATAATAATAATAATAATAATCATCACACATAGTGCCCAGTTTGGTTTCTAAAAGGAATCAAGACTCCTTGGAGAAACAGGTAATGATTCCAGGGCTCGGTCAGGAATAATCCAAGATGAGCTTGGGAACATACTGTTGTGTCGAAGTAAAGAGCTCACAACATATCAAAACACACAGAAGCCAGCTTGAAAATAAATGACAGTAATGGAGGAATGACCCATTAAAATAGTAACACGTAAGTCCATATTAGTCTATACTAATATAAACGGATAAATGGGACACGAGAAAGTTATTCCCTCAAGTGGAATGCCATCTGATGAATGTGAAACAAGTGATGGAAACAAAAAAACATCACTTGCTATCAATCACAGTAATAAACTAAGCCAAGAAATAACAATGGATACTAAAATTAGTGGGTAAAAAGCAAAAGGAACAAGACATTTATATACAAACTACTTCCTCACAAAATGCCTTATCATAAAGGGAATAAAGATTAATTTCCCAGTGAAGAAACCTTACAGACACCACCTTCACCAAGTAATCAAGTAATGGGAAAAACTGAAATCATGTACCACCTGATAGGATGCAATGAAAATACGGCATCACTTCTATGATATTCCTGCCAAAATACAAGATCTAAATTTAATCATGAGGAAAATCCAAATAGCAGAACATTCTACAAAATAACTGGCCTGCAATCCTCAGAAGCATCAAAGTTATGAAAGTGAAGGAAAGACTGAGTTACTATTTAAGATTAAAGGACACTTACAAGACAAAGTACAATCTGTGATCTTAAAGGCATTACTGGGAAAATGAAGGGAAACGAATGAAAATTAGGGAAATGATGAGGTCGGTGGATTAGACAGTAATAATGGATAAAAGTTAATTTCCTCTTTTTGATGGCTGTACTCTGGTCATGCAGGAGAAAGTCTTTTCTTATAGGAAATGCATACTAAAGCATTCTGGGGGACACCTGGGGAAGCTCAGCCAGTTAAAAAGCTGCCTTCCGCTCAAGTCATGATCTCAGGGTCATGGGATCGAGCCCCACGTCGGGCTCCCTGCTCAGTGGACAATGTTTGTCCCTCTTCTTTTGTCCCTTCCCCCCACCCTACTCACATTCAAGCTCTCTCTCAAATAAATAAATTTTTTAAAATAAATAAATAAAGCACTCTGGGATGTCAGTATATATTGATAAATAACTCTGAAAAGGTTTACAAGAGGAAGAGCTCTTTGTACTATTAATGCAACATTTATGTAAATTTGAAATCACTTCAAAACTGAAAGGAAAAAGAAGTACTTAAAAATATGAACTTGAGGAACAGTAAAGGGACTTAAAAATATGAACTTGAAAGTACTAATAAGGGCGCCTGGGTGGCTCAGTGGGTTAAAGCCTCTGCCTTCGGCTCAGGTCATGATCTCAGGGTCCTGGGATCGAGGCCCGCATCGGGCTCCCTGCTCGGCAAGGAGCCTGCTTCCTCCTCTCTCTCTCTGCCTGCCTCTCTGCCTACTTGTGATCTGATCTCTCTCTCTGTGTCAAATAAAAGAAAGTACTAATAAAAAATTTATACATTAGCATAGAGAAAAATTTTCTTTGTGTGGCATCAAAAGCAGAAACAATAGAAAAGAGCTGTCTAAATTATACAAAACTGTTAAACTTCTCAACTAGAAAAAAAAATAACCTGCTAAAAAATACCAACAACAATAAAAACCATGAAGACATAATTAAAGTTAAAAAGCAGGGCGCCTGGGTGGCTCAGTGGGTTAATGCCTCTGCCTTCGGCTCAGGTCATGATCTCAGGGTCCTGGGATCGAAGGCCACATCGGGCTCCCTGCTCAGCGGGGAGCCTGCTTCCCCCTCTCTCTCTCTGCCTGCCTCTCTGCCTCCTTGTGATCTCTCTCCCTCTGTGAAATAAATAAATAAAATCTTTAAATAAATAAAAAAATAAAGTTAAAAAGCAAATGTTAAATTATGGGCAAAACCATACACAGCAAGTACACAAGACAAAAAGAAAAAAACCTCTAATATAAAAAACACTTCATAAGAAAGATTTTTTTTTTTTTTTAATTTTATTTATTTCTCAGAGAGAGAGAAAGTGAACACAAGCAGGCAGAATGGCAAGCAGAGGCAGAGGCAAAGGGAGAACCAGACTCCCTGACAAGCAAGGAGCCCGATGCAGGACTCCATCCCAGGACCCTGGGATCATTACTCGAGCAGAAGGCAGCTGCTTAACCAACTGAGCCACCCAGGCGTCCCTAAGAAAAACCTTTTAAATACAGTATTAAAATGAACAAAGAGGGCGCCTGGGTGGCTCAGCGGTTTAAAGCCTCTGCCTTCGGCTCAGGTCATGATCTCAGGGTCCTGGGATCGAGGCCCACATCGGGCTCTCTGCTCGGCAGGGAGCCTGCTTCCTCCTCTCTCTCTGCCTGCCTCTCTGCCTACTTGTGATCTCTCTCTCTCTCTCTGTCAAATAAATAAATAAAATCTTTAAAAAAAAAATTTAAAAAAAAAAAAATAAAAATAAAAATAAAATGAACAAAGAGCTATTCAAGGTCAATTAGTAAACATGAATATCATTTTTTTTAACTATAAACTATTTAACCTGATATTTTTCACTAAAAAGAACAGCGAAGGGGGCGCCTGGGTGGCTCAGTCAGTTAAGCAGCTGCCTTTGGCCCAGGTCATGATCCCAGAGTCCTGAGACTGAGCCCCACATTGGGCTCTCTGCTCAGTGGGGAGTCTGCTTCTCCTCTCCCTTTGCCCCTCCCCCCAACTCATACGCGCTCTCTCTCTCTCTCTAAAATAAATAAAACCTTTTTTTAATTAAATAAATAAAAGAACAGCAAAGATTGTTTTAATGGTAATATGCAGTACACTTAACAGGATATAAGGTTACAGAGGACAATTTCATACAATATATTTACTGAAGCTTCCAAAATATTCACAGCCTTTTACACAGAGATTCTATTGGTATATACAAGCCAAAGCCAAAGCCAAACGAAGCCCTTCAAAGTAAGGGATTCCTTGATGAAATTAGTTTATCAAAACTAATAACACTCTATATTACATGCTACATACCCACTAAAAACAATGGTAAAAATCTAACGGATACAAAAAGATTCAGGGTTGATAAAATTTCAAAAACAGACAATAGTATAGCAATATAATCCATTTTTTTACAAATATTATATATAAAAATACACATACAAAAAATCTAAAAGGATCATAAAAGAGAAGACTTAGGATGATTTCTGTCTTGCATTTTTCTGTTTCCCATATTTTTAAATTTTAAAAATAAATATTAATAATCTACATTATAAAACACTTAGCACAAAAATATTTGAAACATTAGAATTAATGATACCGTTTCCCCACAGAAAAGGTATTAAATGGTAGTACCATATTTAAAGACACATTGGATAAAAGAAAAGTCATATAACATGCAAAAGAATGAAAAAATAATATTTATATACTAATCAATAAAAAGATACAGGGTGGGAAAAAAAGCAAAGAAAACATTAAGTTTTTAAGAAAAAGCCAACAACAAAAATCCTGTCTTGGGGGTAGAAAATAATCTGGGAAAGGTAAAGGAGCGGGTAATATTCTGTAACAGCATTATTTTTAAGAAAGGATGTTTGGTATCGTAATAAATGTTTCACCAAATAATGATTAATTCAAATTTAATAGAACCTTTATGTTTGATAGAACATAAAAAGCCAATAATTCTTGAAGCACAAATCTATGAGGACTTAAATGTCATTTAAGTGTTAAAATACTGAATATCTAGGTTAGCATAAAAGGTAATACAGTTTTGCTTTGTATGCCTATGACTTTAGAACATATTTTAATAATTGTAGTTTACCATTTAGTAATTATACTTTTTTCAAATATCTCGAATCTGATGGAGGAGTATGACTTAAAAGTTTTTAATGAAGGCCTATAATAAAACAAAATATTAAAAAAATCCTTTACAGTTCCCAGCTTCAGAACAAAACAATATTTGAACATTAATAAAATAATATCCACTGTACCTTATTGTAACGATCATGTGGAACAGACTGTAAAACAATTGGTTCCATTGTAGAAACATTGGCAAACTGTACCTCTGGAATATACAGGGCACAAACCACATGAGCCCAACCTAAAAATAAATAAAAGTAATGTCATTTTCCAGTTTTCAATAAAACTTTTTGAAACATAAATAAAAGTATTAACTTTCTAAAGAGATCCTTTAAATGTCTATGTTAAGTAAATGCACAACAAAAAATGAGCAAATTCTCATTACTGACTGGTCAAACCACTACTGATAAGGCACTCAATCATTTCTCCAGCATAGTAACACAAATAAAACATTTTAAAAATTCAATCAAATGCTAGCACTGATACTTCTTATAGGAGTAAAATAAATAATTCAAATCAATATTATTTCTGAAAACCACTTTAAAAATAAGATAAGGAACATATGGGTGGCTCAGTCAGTTGAGCATCTGACTCTTGATCTGGGCTCAGGTCATGATCTCAGGATCATGGGATTGAGCCCCATATCAGGTTTCACGCTGGGCATGTAGCCTACTTGGGATTCTCTCTCTCTCTCTCTCCCCCCTGCCTCATTTCCCCTTCTCAAAACAAAAGGAAAATAAAAATTTTAATCTTAAATCTCAATAATAAAATTTTAAATTTTGTTAATGTTGATACTTTATTTTTTGTTAAAGATTTTATTTACTTATTTGACAGAGAGAGAGACAACAAAAGAGGGAATACAAGCAGGGGGAGAGGGAGTAGCAGGCTTCCCACGGAACAGGGAGCCCAATGCGGGGCTTGATCCCAAGACCCTGGGATCATGACCTGAGCTGAAGGCAGATGCTTAACAACTGAGCCACCCAGGCACCCCTAATGCTGATACTTTAAATACTAGTACTAACATTCATTATTTTACTATTTCAATGTTTTACTTAAACTATTTTAACAATTGATATTAAATACTAATGCTTCTTTTAATTTTTTAAAATGTGACTGAAGGTATCAAAAAGCTGCGATAATGAGGAATTACTGAGCCAAAACTGGAAAAGATGAAAGTCCAGGGAGGTGAGTACAGCTTTTGGCCACTTTTGCCACCCAAAAGACATCTCTGTCTACTTCAGAGAAAGCAAGTAAAAAAGGTGAAAGGTGGTTTTGACAAACTCAGAAGGCCAAAAGAACAGGGACCTAGGTCCGTTAGACGACTGAGGGAGAAGGGGAACTAGGAAGACCCTAACCCCCCCTTCCAGCTGAGACACTGAAGGGCTGCAAGCCAGAACGATAAACTAAAAGTACATGGACCCTCAAAGAGACTGCACCAAGGCTTTGATCATTTCAAACTCTGAAACTGGACTCATGTAATAGTAAATTACAAGTGCCCACGGGCACCAGAGAGAAGCAAATATACATCCTCTCTGAAGTAAAACAATGTAATTTTGACTACAAATAACTTCTACTATTGGTTCATTATGATTTTCAGCAGAATAAAAAGTACCAAACACATGAGAGATAAGACAACATAAATGAAAACCAGCAGAAACAAGAAAATCAAAACAGAACTACATTTTGGAGTTTCAGCCATAGACATTAATTAAAATAAGTATCCTTATTACATTCAAATACATATAACACAAAATTGAAAATTTCTTCAAAGAACTGAAAACTGTAATAATAAACAAAAAAATTCCAGAAGTAAAAACAAAAATTTGTTAAAAATCAATGGGCAGGGGGCACCTGGGTGGTTCAATCAGTTAAGCATCTGACTCTTGATTTCAGCTCAGGTCATGATCTCAGAGTCATGAGATCGAGTCCTACATGGAGCCTACTTAAGGTTCTCTCTTCCTCCTACCTTCCCTCCCCACTCGCACACATGTGCTCTCTTGCTCTCTCGCTCTCTCTCTCTCTCGTTTTTAAAAAAAAAAGAAAATCAATGGGTGGGATTAACAACAATTTAAATATAGATGAAAACAGAATTAGACGGCAACAACAAAATAGGTCAGAAGAAAAATCCAAAACGTTAGCACATTAGAGTTCCTTCAGGCCAAGGCACAAGGAGAGGAACTGAGGCCAAGCCCAGGACACTCCCAAAGTTCAGAAGATTAGGTGAGACCAAGCCAGCTAAAACTGGCAGGACAAAGTACCAGAAATGGAAGTTCTTCACATAGAGAACACTCATAGACAGAGATACACAGAGAACACCACTTGAATATTAAAGGAGAGAATATATGAGTGAAGAAATTACCTGAGGCTGGAAAAAGAGCCATCCAAAAGAATTAATGGAAGAGTATCCAGCAGACAAAAAGAGCCAGGAACATCGCCTGGTCCCCCTAGCCAGACTAGAAGAAGTCAACTTACAGGGCACTGGTTATGTGAATACTCAGAAAAATCTTGCCTCAGTAGTGGGGAATAATCACCCTTAGACCAAGCACTGCTCTAGACCCATCTAACAAATCATAAGAGCAGAAGATGAAGGATCTAACTATTTCCAAGGAACCTAACTATATCACAGGAAAAAACTAAGAAAATTTAAAGGACGACAAAAATATCCAGATTTATGTCAGCAAAAGTAGCGGAGTAGACAGCTCCAAAATCACATTCCACCAAGGAAATATCAAAAAAATCACGCAGGAACTGTCAGAACCAATTTTGTTATGACTCTGGAAAAGAGAGTAAAAGGTTTGCAGCAACCAAATACTAAGTTAAGAAAAAGGCAACTTGGGGCGCCTTGGGTGGCTCAGTCGTTAAGTATCTGCCTTCGGCTCAGGTCATGATCCCAGGATTCTGGGATCAAGCCCTGCATCAGGCTCCCTGCTCAGCAGAAAGCCTGCTTCTCCCTCTCCCACTTCTCCTGCTTGTGTTCCCTCTCTCACTGTCTCTCTGTCAAATAAATAAATAAAATCTGAATGAAAGAAAGAAAGAAAGAAAGAAAGAGGGGAGGGGAGGAGAAGAGAAAAGAGAAGAGGAGAAAGAAGACAAAAGAAAAGAAAAGAAAAGAAAAGAAAAGAAAAGAAAAGAAAAGAAAAGAAAAGAAGAGAAGAGAAAAAAGGAAGGAAGGGAGTGCCTGGGTGGCTCAGTGGGTTAAAGCCTCTGCCTTCAGCTCAGGTCATGATCTCAGGGTCCTCGGATCGAGCCCCGCATCGGGCTCTCTGCTCAGCGGGGAGCCTGCTTCCTCCTCTCTCTCTCTCTCTCTGCCTCTCTGCCTACTTGTAATCTCTCTCTGTGTCAAATAAATAAATAAAATCTTTAAATTAAAAAAAAGGAAGGAAGGAAGGAAGGAGAAGAGGAGAGGAGAAGAGAGGAGAGGAGAGAAGAGAAGAGAAAAGAGAAGAGAAGAGAAGAGAAGGGAAAAAGGCAACTTCAAAATGGTAGGAAAGCTTTGGACATTTTTATTTTCCCTTAACCCATGCCCACCCTACGCTCGGCAGAAATCTTAAAGATAGCACTCAGTGAGTTTCCAATGTGGAACCCTGGTTCTCCATTCCATATGTTCAAAGAGTTAAGTACAGCCACAGAAGATATAAAAAAGATCTACCATAAACAACTGCTTCAACAAAAATAGTAAGAATTCATTGTAGGGTTTATAACAAAGATAAACATGACAATAACTGCATAAAAGCCAAAAAGAGAGAAATGGAATTATATGATTTTGAGGATCTTATACTATATGAGAAGCAGTATAATAATATCACTTGCTGGTAAACTACATTGAGAAAAAGATGTAAACTTTAAGCCCTAAGACAATGACTAACACAACACAACATTTATGGCTAATAACACAACAAAGTAGACAAGATGGAATCATAAACATCTCAAAAGGCGGCCAAAAAAGAACAAAAGAGAGAGAGAAAGAGAGAAGGAACAAAAAACAAATGGAACAAATAAAAAACAAGTATCGGAGCACCTGGCTGGCTCAGTCAGTACAGCATATGACTCTTGATCTTGGGGTTATGAGCTCGAGCCCCACATGCTGGGTGTAGAGATTACTTTAAAAAATAAAAACTTAAAAAAAATAAAAATAAAGAAGAAGTATCAAGATGATAAGATTTAAATCTAACCATATCATTAATCACATCAAATATAAATAAACCACCCCAATTAAAAGACACAAATTGTTGGAATGAAGATAAACAAATGGTCAATAGCACATGAAAAGATGCTTAACATCACTAGTCATTAGAGAAATGAAAATCAAAAATAAAATGAAATATCACTTCATATTCACCAGGATGGCTAAAACCAAAAAGACAAACTTTATCAAGTATTGATACAGGTGGGATGTAGAAAAATAGGACACCTAATGCAATGTAGGTGGAAATGTAAAACAGTATCCCCACGTTGGGAAATAGACTGGCAATTTCTAAAAAGGATAACAAAGTTAACACATGACCCAGGAATTACACTTCCAAAGATAATCTGAAGAATTAAAACCTATTTCCACACACACACAAAAAATTGTAAACAAATGTTCACAGCGGTACTATTCGTTCATACCAGTATTAGTCAAAATAGCAAAGTGAAAACAACGCAAATATCCATCAACTATGGAATGGTTAAGAAAAACATGGTATATCGATACACTGGAAATCATTTGGCACTTAAATAAATTACGGGGCGCCTGTGTGGCTCAGTGGGTTAAAGCCTCTGCCTTCGGCTCAGGTCGTGATCTCAGGGTCCTGGGATGGAGCCCTGCATCCGGCTCCCTGCTCAGCAGGGAGCCTGCTTCCTCCTCTCTCTCTGCCTGCCTCTCTACCTACTTGTGATCTCTCTCTCTGTCAAATAAATAAATCTTTAAAAAAACAACAACAAATAAATGACTCAGACATGTTGCAAACACGGAAAAATCTGGAAATAGTACACTAAGTTAAAGAACACAGTCACAAAAAAACCACAGATTGTATGATTCTAGTTATATGAATGTCCAGAATGGGACAAATGGACATAGAATAGGTTAATAGTTGCCAGGGTAAAAGTGTTTAAGGGAAACAAGAAGTGAATGCTAATAATGGTGACAGTACGTCTTTTTAGCTTGAGGAAAATGTTCTAAAATTGACTGATGATGGTTGCACAAGTCTTTTGAGTATTTTTAAAAATACTAAATTGTATACTTTAAATCGATCAATTGTATGATACATAAATAAAGCTGTTAAATAAAAAATTAACAGTAAGAAAAACAACTCCATTTTTTAAATGGGCAAAAGATTTTCGAACAAAGATATCACCAATGAAAATAAAAGACTGGCAAATAACCACATGAAGAAGAGCTCAAACTTACTACTCATTAATGAAAATTAAAAGCAGACGGATACCACTACGCACCTATTAGAATGGCAAAAACTAAAGAGTGACCATACCAACTGTTGAGGATGTAGAGCAACTGGAACATGCTGCTGATGGGAATGCAGAATGTTATAACCACTTTAATAAACCAGTTTGTCAGCTCCTTAAAGAAGTAAACATGCACTTATCATTATAAACTAGCCATTTCACACCTAAGTATTTATCCAAGACAAAAAAGACTAGTAGTATAGAAAATATGTACTTAAATGTTAACAGGAGCTTAATTTGCAAGAGCTAAAAAACATAAATAGTAAACTGCTATATCCATAAAAGGAAAAACAGTGAACAAAAAAAAGGAATAAACTATTGATGTATGTAACAACAAAAATAAATCTCAAAATATTTATAGTCATGGAAATTAGCAAGACAAAAACAGTGTCTGTATATACTATATACAAATTTGAGTGTCTAGATACACATGCATACATATACATATATATTCCACTTAAATAAAATGCTAGAAAAATACAAATTAATCTATAGTAATGGAAAGCAGATGAATGGTTACCTGGGACAAGGCTGGGGAGAGGAGGGCTGGTACAGATATAGTACAAAAGTAAGAAAAAAGTTTTAGGAGTGATGGATATGTTCACTGCCTTAACTTTGTTGATTTCATGGGTACATACATTAGTCAGAATTAGCAAGTTGTTCACTTTAAATATATACAGTATACTGAATGTCAATCACATCTGAATTAAGGTTGAAGTAATTTTTTAAAGAACAAAAATCATAAAAGGGATCTCAATCCAAATTTCAATTTCTATTAAATGTTAGTCATTTATACCCTGCTCAGCTGGGAACCTGTTTCTCCTTCTGCCCCTCCCCCCGCTCGTGCTCTCTCTCAGCTCTCTCTCTCTCAAATGAATAAAATCTTAAAAAAAAAAAAAGATCATACTACCATTTGCTGTCTATAAGAGACACACTTTTAATAAAGACTGATAAGATTAAAGCAAATAAAGCAAATGGATGGAAAATTCTATATGATGCTAACAGTAAGAATATGAAGGCTGAAGTGACTAATTTGGTGTCACATAACACTGTGAAACAAATATTCCACAGCTCAGTCTTTAAGAATCTGCCTTTGGCTCAGGTCATGATCCCAGGGTCCTGGGATCGAGCCCCACATCAGGCTCCCTGCTTGGCGAGAAGCCTCCTTTCCCTTCCCCACTCCCCATGCTTCTGTTCCTGCTCTCGCTTTATCTTCCTCTCCATCAAATAAATAAAATCTTAAATTTAAAATAAAAAAAGACCTATAAAAGAGCTCAAGAGTATCAGCTACTTTGATCTGACACTTTTTTTTAAGATGTTATTTATTTGACGAGAGAGAGAGCACAAGCAGGGGGAGCAGAGAAGAGAGAAGCAGGCTCCCCACTGAGCGTGGAGCCCAATGTGGGACTCAATCCCAGGACCCTGAGATCATGATCTGAGCCAAAGGCAGTTGCTTAACCAACTGAACCACCCATGCACCCCGATCTGAAATTTACAGAATACTATCTATATTCAACAGAATACACATTCTTTTTCAAAGGCATATTGTACAGTCGACACAAACATCTGTATGCTAAGCCCTAAGATAAGTCTCAGTGAATTCTAAAGGACTAAAATCCTCTATAGAATATAATCAGTGACGACAATGAAATTTAATTAGCAACCAATAATAATTAGATATATAGGAAAACCCTTAATAAATGGAAAATAATATACTTCTATATAATTTAAGAGTTAAAAAGAAAATCAAAAGGGAAATTGGAAAACATTTTGAACTGAATGGCAATAAATTTTTGTAACATGCTGCAAAAACAGTGCTAGCAGGAAACTTACATCTTTATATACTTTGATTAGAAAAGAAGATCTAAATTCAAAGACCTAATTTGCTACCATAACAAGTTAAAAAAGAAGAGCAAAATATACACAAAGTAATTAAAAGGAAGAAAAGAGTAAAGAGGAGAAATCTATAAAATAGAAAACAGGGAGACAACTTTAAAAACTAATGAAGCCAAATGCTGTTTTCCTAAAAGGGTAAACAAAACTGACAAGTTCTATAAAAACTCGTCAAGGAAAAAACAAAAAACTGAGAATACAAATCACCATTATCAACAATAAAAATGAGGTTATCACTACCCACACTACTGATCCAACAAACATTAACAGGATAATACTACAAACAACATTATTCGACAAGTTATGCAAAATAGTCAACTTTCTTGACACAAGAACATAGGAGCATTTCTATACCTACTTTTCAAAACTAAATTAATCAAGCAAATTCCCAGAAAGATTTCATTCTAATGTCAGAAGGTTTCACTGATAAAGTCTATCCAACATTCAAATCAAAATTAACACCTTTTACATAAATTAAATCATTTTTTAAAAATAGCCCTTACACAAGAAATCAGACAAAACCATAATTTTTAAAGAAATGGAGAATTAAAGTACATGACAACAGTAAGATGTCTGTCAGGAGTTGGAAAAATGAATTTAGTTCCCTAAGAGTTTCACAGGGTTCATAAAGACAATAAAAGGATATATTAATAGAGGGGACAGAATAGAATGATAAAAAGTTATCCAAGAGAAACCTCTGCACATCTATTAAAATAACCAAAATCCAGACCACTGACAACAAGTGCTGGGAAGGATGAGAAGTAACAAGAACTCTCATTCATTGCTAATAGGAATGCAAATGGTATAGCCCTCTGAAAACATTTTGGAGGTTTCTTTTTTATTTTTTATTTTATTTATTTATTTATTTGACACAGAGAGAGAGAGAGATCACAAGTAGGCAGAGAGGCAGGCAGAGAGAGGAGGAAGCAGACCCCCTGCTGAGCAGAGAGCCTGAGCGGGAGCTCGATCCCAGGACCCTGAGATCATGACCTGAGCCGAAGGCAGAGGCCTCAACCCACTGAGCCACCCAGGTGCCCCTATTTTGGCGGTTTCTTAAAAAAACTAAACATACTCTTGCCATATGATCAAGAGTGTATTCTTTATTATTTACCTACCCAAAGGAAATAAAAACTTATACACAGACAAAGACCTGCACATGGATGTTTATAGTAGCTTTATTCATGACTGCCAAAACTCAAAGGCAACCATGATGTCCTCCTATAGGTGAATACATACATAAAGTGTGGTATAGTATATCCAGAGAAATTAGAAATCAGCACTAACAGTAAATGAGCTGTCAACCTATAAAAAGAGAGGAAACTTAAGTGAAAGAAATTAATCTGAAAAGGCTATATACTGTATAATTACAGCTACATATAAGACATTCTAGAAAATGCAAAACTATGGGGAAAAAAAAAAGATCAGTGGTTGCCAGGGATTAGCAGGGAGGGAGGGATGAACAGGCAGAGCACAGAGGATTTTTAGGGCAGTGAAAAGGATGCCCTAAACTGTATGATATTATAACTAAAATACTCTGTGTGATATATAGGTCATTATAAATTTGTCCAAACATACAAAATGTAAAACACCAAGAGAGAATCATAAAGCAAATAACAGAATTTAAATGATATGAGGTTCAACAATAACAAATGTTCCAATCTGGTAAAGATGTTGATAATGAGGAGGCTATGCATGTGTAGGAACAAAGAGTATACATAAAGCTAACTTCTACTCAATACTGCTGGAAACCTAAAACTACTCTAAAAAATAAAGTCTGTTACTTAAAAAGTAATCCAAAAGAAGGTAAGAAGAGAAAAATAACATAAAAGTAAAAAGACTGGCTCCTGGGTGGCTCAGTTGGCTCACCATCTGCCTTTAGCTCAGGTCATGAACTCAGGATCCTGGAATTAAGCCCCACATCAGCTCCCTGCTCAGTGAGGAGTCCGCTTCTCCCTCTGCCTCTGCACCCAACTCATGCTCTCCCTCTCTCTCAGAAAAATAAAATCTTTTTTTTTTTTTTTTAAAGATTTTATTTATTTATTTGACACAGAGAGAGAGATTACAAGTAGAGAGAGGCAGGCAGAGAGACAGGGAGAGGAGGAAGCAGGCTCCCTGCTGAGCAGAGAGCCCGATGCGGGCCTCGATCCCAGGACGCTGAGATCATGACCTGAGCCGAAAGCAGAGGCTTTAACCCACTGAGCCACCCAGGCGCCCAGAAAAATAAAATCTTAAAAAAAAAAAAAAAGGTAAAAAGACAAATAGAAAACATTTAGTAAGATTTAAATCCAAATATTTAAATCCAAATTCATAATACATACATAACATACATACATAAACACACAGAAATGCAGACAGGCACAGACCTATATACATACATTAAATGTAAATGGAGTAAAATTTACTTTAATTAAAGACAAAAACTGTTGGACTGGTAAAGAGCAACTATTTGCTGGTTAACAAGAGAATTCACAAAAATTAAAACTAAAAGAAGATAACACCATTTTAAAACAAAAACTAGTAGAAACCTAATGAAGTTACGTTACTATCAGCTGAAATACACTTTGAGGCAAAAAANAGGAAAAAAAAAAAAAAAAAAAGTACCAGAGAAAAAGAGTGGTATGATAAGAAATCCAATTCATAAAGAAAAAACACAGTAATTCTAAATGTGCATGCACCTAATAACATCATCAAAATATGTAAGGAAAAAACTGAGACTACATAATGACAATGTGAAATATTAACATATATTCAGTAAATGAGGGAATAAGCAGTCAACTGCAAGGATACAGATGATCATAACAATGCAAATATCAAATATAACCTTATGGATATATATAAAACACTTCAACAATCCAAGACTACAGAACTTTTTTAAAGCACGTATAGAGGGCGCCTGGGTGGCTCAGTGGGTTAAAGCCTCTGCCTTCG
Organism: Ailurus styani; assembly: GCA_002007465.1. Taxonomy (NCBI): domain Eukaryota; kingdom Metazoa; phylum Chordata; class Mammalia; order Carnivora; family Ailuridae; genus Ailurus; species Ailurus styani. The sequence continues at coordinate 133,608 of LNAC01000396.1, read as the reverse complement.
GCTCAGGTCATGATCTCAGGGTCCTGGGATCGAGTCCCACATCAGGCTCCCTGCTCAGCAGGGAGCCTGCTTCCTCCTCTCTCTGCCTGCCTCTCAGCCTACTTGTGATGTGATCTCTCTGTGTCAAATAAATAAATAAAATCTTTATAAAAAAAATAAATAAATAAAGCACGTATAGAACTCCTTTTAAAAACTGACCATATCCTAGCGATAAACCAAGTCTCATTTAAGATCCCACAGGACTGAAATCAAAGACCATGTATTCTGACGAGATTAAACTCAAAACTGATAATAAAAAGAGAAATCCTCATGTATTTGGAAATTAAACAAACCTCTTAATTACGAATGGGTCAAAGTAGTAATTAGAAAGGAAGTTAAATTATAATGAAAATTATATCTAAGTTAGAGGGTAAGTTAAATTTCTCTCCAGAAATACACAATTTGAAAAGTACACAGGAAAGCCTGCAAATTAATGAGCTAAATAAATTTCCATCTTAAAATTTTAGAAGAGAGCCAAATAAAACTCCCAAAAAAGTAGAAGTAAGGAAAGAAAAATGTATTTGGAAATACTTATCTTCTGGGGTGGTTTTTGTTTGTTTAGGGGGGGACTGATAGTCGCCCTTCTAAATGGGTGTGCACTGATCTCATTGTGGTTTTGATTTGCATTTCTATGTTGATTAGTGATGTTCAGCATCTTTTCATGTGCCTGTTGATCATCAGCATATCATCTTTGGAGCAATGTTTATTCATGTTCTTTGCCAATTTTTAAATTGGGTTATTTGATATTTTTGTTGTTGAGTACTAAGAGTTCTTTATATATTTACTCCCATTCCATTGCCTTTTCAACCAATTGACTGAGTTCTCTGATGCACAAAAGTTTGTAAGTTTGTGTGGTTCCACTTGTCTATTTTTTTCTATTTTTATCTTTTTTGGCCTATGTATTTGGTATGATATCCAAGAAATCATTTCCAAGCCCTAAGTCGTGAAGCTTTTCCCATATGCTTTCTTCTAGAAATTTTGTAATTTGACTCTTATGTAGCTAAATCTTTGATCTACTATGAGTTAATATTTGTATATGGTATAAGATAAGAGTCCAAATTCATTCTTTGGCATGGGGATATACCATTTTGCCAACACTATTTGTTCAAGAAACTATCCTAACAAGTAATTTTTACATGTTGATTTTGTATTCTGCAACTCTGAATTTTTTTTTCAGATTTTATTTATTTATTTGATAAAGAGAGACACACACAGTGAGAGAGGGAATATAAGCAAGTGGAGTGGGAAAGGGAGAAGCAGGCTTCCCGCTGAGCAGGGAGCCCAATGTGGGGCTCAATCCCAGAACCCTGGGATCATGACCTGAGCTGGGTAGATGCCTAACAACTGAGCCACCTAGGTGCCCCTTCTTTGCTGATTTTTTTAGTGCTAACAGTTTTTCTGTGGAATCTTTTTTTTTTTTTTTTTTTTAAAGATTTTATTTATTTATTCATTTGACACAGAGAGATTACAAGTAGGCAGAGGCAGGCAGAGAGAGAGGAGAGAGGAGGAAGCAGACTCCCCGCTGAGCAGAGAGCCCGACGCGGGCCTCGATCCCAGGACCCTGGGATCATGACCTGAGCCGAAGGCAGCGGCTTTAACCCACTGAGCCACCCAGGCGCCCTTCTGTGGAATCTTTACGGTTTTCGACAAATACAATCATATCATCCGCAAATAAATAATTTTACCTCTTCCTTTTCAGACTAGGTGTTTTCGATTTCCTTTTCTCCCCTAAGTACTCATACTCTGGCTAAGACTCCAATAATATGTTGAACAGTCATGAAGAAAGCAGGCATTCTTGCCTTATTCTCTGTCTTAGAGGAAAAGTTTTGTCTTTAACGACTGAGTATGATGTTAGCTATGGATTTTTCATATACGGCCTCTGTATATGTATGTTAAGGTAGCTTCCATCCATCCAAGTTTGATGAGTTCATTTATCATGAACGGGTGTTGAATTTTGCCAACTGTTTTTTTCTGCATCGATGGAAATGAAATGATCACATGGGTTTTGTCCTTCATTCTGTTAATATGGTGTATTACACATTGATTGACTTTCATATGCTGAACTATTCTTGCATTCCAGGAATAAATCAATCATATATGATCCTTTTAATGTGCTCCTGAATTCAGTTTGCTAGCATTTTGTTGAGGACTTTGACATCCATATTTATCAGGGATACTGGTCTATAGTTTTCTTTTCTTCTTATAAAGTCTTTGTCTGTTTTTGTTCTCAGAATAATGCTGACCTCATAAAATGAGCTTCAGTGACCCCTCTTCAATTTTTTTGGAAGAGTTTCCAGAGAATCAATTCTCTGGTGAAGCCATCTGGTTCTGAACTTTTCTTTGTTGGGTTTTTAAATACTGACTCTCCTTACTAGTTGTTGGTCTGTTCAGATTTTTATTTCCTCATGACTCAATCTTGGTAGGTTGTGTGTTTCTAGGACTTTATCCATTCTTCTAGGTTATTCAATTGTTATCAAATTACTAAATTCTCTAATAATCTTTTTTATTTCTGTGCCATCAGCTATAATGTGCCCCTTTTCCATTTCTAATTTTAATCATTTCTATACTTTTTTTTCCCATAGTTTAGCTAACACTGCAGAATCTAATAAATAAATAAATAAATAAAACATGAATAAACAACAACAAAGCAGAATCAGACCTATAAACACAGAGAACTAATGGCTGCCAGAGGGAAAGAGGGTGGGGGGATGGGCAAACCGGGTAAAAGGGAGTGGGAAACACAGGCTTCCAGTTATGGAATGAATAAGTCACAAGAATAAAGAGTACAACATAGGGCATATGGTCAGTTATATGGTGACAGATGGTAGTTAACACTCACGGTGAGCACAGCATAACTTACACAGAAGTTGAATCACTATGTTGTATACACTGAAACTAATGTAACATTGTATGTCAACTATACTCAAATAATAAAATGACACCCATGCCATAAAAAAAAAAAATCTAGCTAATACTCAATTTTGTTCCTTTTTTTTTCAAAAAAACCAACCCTAATTTCACTGATTTTTTTTCTATTTTCTATTCTGTATTCCATTTATCTCTTCTAATCTTTATTTCCTTCCTTCAGTTTGCTTTGTGTTTGTTCTTTTTTAACTAGTTTTTTGAAGAGTTAAATTAAGTTGTTGATTTGAGATCTTTATGTCATAGCCAAGAGAAAGGCAAAGGGGCATAAGGTACAAAAAGGGAATAAACGTTGTAAAATTAATTATGGAGGAGAGCCTGGGTGGCACAGTAAGTTAGGCATCCAACTCTTCATTTTGGCTCAGGTCATGATCTCAGGGTCATGAGACTGAGGCCCGTGTTGGGCTCTGCACTTAGCATGGACTCTGCTTCAGATTTTCTCTCCCAACACACACACACACTCTCTCTCAAATAAATAAATAAACCCTTAAAAAAAGATTAATTATGGAGGGGTTGGCAGGGGTAGGTTCACTTAGTTCTGTCAACAATTTGGAAAGGTAAATCTGGCTTTAACTGAAATGGGCAGGGTGCTATCAATGTATATATACATCACTGATGTTATTAAAAGCCATAGTACTCAATAAGTTCATTCTGGAAGTGCAGAAGGCCTATACCCTGAAGCACTCTAATATGTAGAGATCAATGTCTGCAAGAGGAGAGTCCAGAAAAATAGAAGGGGCAATCAAATAAGGTCAAAGGAAAAGAAGAGTACTGTCCCAGCAATAAAATGAAGTGCTCAAGAAAGAATGATCAAAATTGTCAAATGTTGCTAAAGATCAACTAACATGGGACTTGAGAACTGGTTCAGCCACATGGAGACCACTGATTACTTTACCAAGCCTTTGGCTGGGGCACCTGGGTGGCTCAGTCATTAAGCGTCTGCCTTCCGCTCAGGTCATGATCCCAGGGTCCTTGGATCGAGCCCCACATTGGGCTCCCTGCTCGGCGGGAAGTCTGCTTCTCCCTCTCCCACTCACCTTGCTTGTGTTCCCTCTCTCACTATGTCTCTATCAAATAAATAAATAAAATCTTTTTTTTTTAATTTATTTGACAGAGAGAGAGATCACAAGTAGGCAGAGGCAGGCAGAGAGAGAGGAGGAAGCAAGCTCCCCACTGAGCAGGGAGCCTGATTCGGGCCTCGATCCCAGGACCCTGAGATCATGNGGTTCGGGTCTCGATCCCAGGACCCTGAGATCATGACCTGAGCTGAAGGCAGAGGCTTAACCCACTGAGCCACCCAGGTGCCCAATAAATAAATAAAATCTTAAAAACATACACACACACACACACACACACACAAAAACAGGCCTTGGTGACACAGTGGGGAAAAGCCTGACTGGAGTAAACTCAAGAATGAAATAGATGGGCGCCTGGGTGGCTCAGTGGGTTAAAGCCTCTGCCTTCAGCTCAGTTCATGATCTCAGGGTCCTGGGATCGAGTCCCGCATCAGGCTCCCTGCTCAGCGGGGAGCCTGCTTCCCCCCTCTCTCTGTCTGTGTCTCTGCCTACTTGTGATCTCTCTCCCTCTGTCAAATAAATAAATAAAATCTTAAAAAAAAAAAAAGAATGAAATAGATGAAAAAATAAGAAATGAAGGAGAAGAAATAAAACTAATTTATACATATAATCATTGTCTGTACTAGTTGAGGACACCTGTGTGGCTCAGTCGGTTAAGCAACTGCCTTCGGCTCAGGTCATGATCCCAGGGTCCTGGGATCAAGCCCCACATCGTGCTGCATGCTCAGTGGGAAGCCTGCTTCTCCCTCTCTCTCCCCCTGCTTGTGTTTCCTCTCTTGCTGTTTCACTCTCAAATAAATAAAATCTTTAAAAAAAAAAAAAGAAAAGAAAAGAAAAAGAAAGAATACAACTAGTTCTTTTAGGTTTTTCTTTCCATTTTGTTTTTAACTCTAATACAGAACTTACTATGCATAGGCCTTGTTCTACACGCTTCACATACCTTATTAAACTCTTATAACCTAGTAGAGTATATAATATTAAACACATTTTACAGACTTGGGGAAAACTGTACCATAAAGAAATGAATGTAATTCTACAATTTATATGTAAAAACGATGTTCCAAGACTACTCAAGTTCCATCTGAAGAATAACAAGGGGCTCTTGCCCTCCCCGACTTGAAAGTTTATTATGAAGTTGATTTTCAACACAACAGCCACAGTGATCATGTTAAAAAAAAAAACAAAAAAAACCTGCTTTAATCAAGCATCCCTACTTAAATCACCCCAATGGTTTAGCAACTTATCTTATGTAACACCAAGTTACTACAGTGACTTTGCAAACCCTACAAGACCTACGTCCACACCATCCTCCAATTCATTAATCTCAGATCTCTTTTCAAATGTCATTTCTCCAATGGAGTCTTCCCCAATCACTTTACTTAAAATTTCAAAAGCACACTTCAGATTTTGCTCTGCATCCTCTTCTTTATTTATCTCCATAATACATGGCACACTGTACATTTTATTTAACTATTTCATTTATTATCCAACTTCCCCCTCCCAAAATGTAAGTAAACCCTATTGGTCTCTTATGTTCACTGCTATCTAGAACACTGCCTGCAGCACATAGGAGGCAACATAATAAATACATTGCTGAAAGAATGTCAATTTTCCATAAACTAATCTACAAATTTAAGAAAAGCATCATCAAAATACCAAAGGGATTTTTAAAAATTAAACAGCCTGATAATATCATCGGAGATGTCTTCTGGATTTTTTGTACTCCCAGATATGACAAGATGAGCAGTAGACTTAACCTCTATGGTACTTATCCCAAAATCCATCAACCCAAAGCTAATTATGAGAAAATACCAGGCAAACCCAGATTCAGGGTGGGGGGACACTGAACATGTACCTAGCGAGTATTCCTCAAGACTGCCAAAGCAATGAAAAACAAGACTGAGAAATTCTTACAAACAGAGGAGACACAGAGACATGGCAATTAAATGTAAAAGAACATTAAGGAAAAAAATGGTGTTTAAAAAAAAAAAAAGGGCGCCTGGGTGGCTCAGTGGGTTAAAGCCGCTGCCTTCAGCTCAGGTCATGATCCCAGGGTCCTGGGATCAAGGCCCACGTCGGGCTCTCTGCTCAGCAGGGAGCCTGCTTCCTCCTCTCTCCTCTCTCTCTGCCTGCCTCTCTGCCTGCTTGTAATCTCTCTCTCTGTGTCAAATGAATAAATAAAATCTTTAAAAAAAAAAAAAAAACCCAACCAACCATCTGGTAGGAAAAACTCCAGCAACTCATATACAACAATCCAAAAAATGTACCTTGAGGAATTTACCAAGAGAAAACTGAGGTAAGAATATGAAGGAATACTTCACATAAAGGAAATACAAATTAAGCTTTTAAGCATACAAAAAGTTGATAAACTCTCACAATAACAAACACAAATTAAAGCTACACTCACATAATTTTTTTATCTCCCACATTGGCAAATACAAAAAGATCCTTAATAATGATGGATGGAAAGGGTTAAAGAACTGGACTCAGAATCCCTCCTTCAGGCTCTGGAGGAAAATACAGTTTAACTTCTTGCAACACCAACTCGGAAGATAGATGACAGTACTGTAGGGTGTGCCATGTCCTAATAACTTATCTGAGCACGCTCTTTATTTTAGCCTGCTGTACCTGGTTGTCAGGAGTCTACATTGTATGACTTACATAATTTGTGGTTCGCAGCTACATTAAAATAGAATAGCCAGCCACTTAAAAATACAGAGGCTATATGACTAGTTGGCATTTTTAAGCTGAGGGTATCCAAATCTGGTGACCTCCCCATGCTACTATGACCTGCATTCACATTAGCTTCTTGTCAACCTTACAACCAAAACAATGAAGACATTGAGACTTGCATCAGAATTTGGAGATCTCTGTATTATTGCAACTATATATAGTTTTCCTTTATTAAGTATGTTTGGTGTTGGATAAGCCAATTATGACTTGAGTTTGACGAATGATCAAAACTGAAACCTACTGAGATGGTTGTGTAACTGCTGAGGTAAGTATGGTAAGAACAGGTTCTTTTCACATATTGTGAACAGAGTGTGAATTACTACAATCTCAGCAAAGGAGGAGGATTTGGCAAAATTCACTGAAATTACAGATGTTCATATTCTCTGACCCAGCAATTCCACTTGTAGGAATTTTTGCTCATCACCCAGTGTCGATGATTACATTGTACACAGTTATGCAGTCTCTGTAGTACTTTGTTAAGGGGGGAAAAAAATGGGGTGAAGTGCCCGGGTGGCTCAGCCGGTTAAGAGTCCAACTCTTGATTTTGGCTCAGGTCATGACATCAAGCCCAGCGTTGGGCTCCCCGCTGGGCTCCCTCTGCCCCTCACCCACGTGTGCACTCTCTCTCTCTTTAAAAAAAGAAAAAAAAGGAGACAAAACAGAGAAGCCAACTTGAGAAGACATGGTGAGAATGAAAACGAACTGGATCTTTCATATACTGCTTGTGGGAATGTAAAAATGGTACAGCCACTATGAAAAAGTTTAGTGGTTCCTCAAAAAGTTAAACACAGAATCACTATTTGACCCAACAATGCCACTCCTAGTATATCCCTCCAAAACTGAAAAGAGATAAAACCGATACTTGTACAACCATGTTCACAGCAGCACTATTCACAACAATCAAAAGGTAGCAAGAACACAAATGTCCAAAAACTGAAAGGACCAACAATGAACAATCTCTCTCTCTTTTCTCTCTCTCTCTCTCTCTCTCTCTCTCTCTCTCTCTCTCTCTCTCACACACACACACACACACACACAGGAGTTATTATTCAGCCATGAAGAGGACTGAAGTACTAATACAGGCTGCAACACTGATGAACATGAAAAGCATTATGCTAAGAAAGAAACGAGACTCAAAAGGTCATACATTGTGTGATTATTATATTTATATAAAATACACAGGATAAGGGCGCCTGGGTGGCTCAGTGGGTTAAAGCCTCTGCTTTCGGCTCAGGTCATGATCTCAGGGTCCTGGGATCGAGGCCCGCATCGGGCTCCCTGCTCAGCGGGGAGCCTGCTTCCCCCTCTCTCTCTCTGCCTGCCTCTCTGCCTCCTTGTGATCTCTCTCCCTCTGTGAAATAAATAAATAAAATCTTTAAAAAAAATACACAGGATAAGAAAATCCATAAAGACGGGCGCCTGGGTGGCTCAGTGGGTTAAAGCCGCTGCCTTCGGCTCAGGTCATGATCCCAGGGTCCTGGGATCGAGGCCCACATCGGGCTCTCTGCTCAGCAGGGAGCCTGCTTCCTCCTCTCTCCTCTCTCTGCCTGCCTCTCTGCCTACTTGTAATCTCTCTGTGTTAAATGAATAAATAAAATCTTTTAAAAAAAAAGAAAGAAAAAGAAAATCCGTAAAGACAAAAACCAGACTGCTGCTTGCCAAGGGCTGGGGGAGGAAGGGTAGAAAGCAGAATGTGCAGTTTCTGCTTATGAAAGCATACTTTCTTTTAAAGTAATAAAAATGTTGGGGCGCCTGGGTGGCTCAGTGGGTTAAAGCCGCTGCCTTCGGCTCAGGTCATGATCCCAGGGTCCTGGGATCGAGGCCCACATCGGGCTCTCTGCTCAGCAGGGAGCCTGCTTCCTCCTCTCTCCTCTCTCTGCCTGCCTCTCTGCCTACTTGTAATCTCTCTCTCTGTGTCAAATGAATAAATAAAATCTTTAAAAAAAAAAAAATGTTTTGGAAATTGACAGAGGTGGTAGTTGCACAACACTGTGAAAGTAGTAAATGTCACTGAACTGTATATCTTAAGCTGGTTAATGTTATGCTATATGAATTCTACCTCAATTTTAAGAAAAAAAATATATCCTGTCCTTCCTTCACAAACTGTTCTACAGGGTAATGAAATAGTGATAAGGAATAGGTTCTCTTTATAGAAATAATCCTGCTAATACCTAATGACAGAATATCACAATTTATTCAACTTCTAAAATAACGGTCCAGATACCGGTCAACAGCTTCTAAGTATCACAAAAAAGAGAATAACCAAATATATGCCTCATGAAGGAAGTATACAACACTATGAGGTATTTTTATAACTGCCCCCATAATAAACTGAATATGATCAAGCCTCTGAATACATCTAACTACTAATATCCAGAAAATATGGAACAAAGTAACATGTTCACACACATACACATACCCCCATCTGAGAGGCAATCAATGAAAGGTACTGTGGGAAACTATACAGGGCAAATGTCCCAGGTTTTTCCATAAGTAAAGTGACAAGGGAATTGGGGGGAAGGGGTACAAAGAGACCTAAGAAACATATCAAGCAATTACAATGTATGCACCTTATGGATCAAGCTTATGGACCTTATTTGGAAACTGATTCATGCAAATATAAAAAGAAAAATTCAGGGGCGCCTGGGTGGCTCAGCGGTTTAAAGCCTCTGCCTTCGGCTCAGGTCATGATCTCAGGGTCCTGGGATCGAGGCCCACATCGGGCTCTCTGCTCGGCAGGGAGCCTGCTTCCTCCTCTCTCTCTGCCTGCCTCTCTGCCTACTTGTGATCTCTCTCTCTCTGTCAAATAAATAAATAAAATCTTTAAAAAAAAAAAAAAGTAAAAATGCAATTTAAANAAAAAAAAAAAAAAAAAAAAAAAAAAGAAAAATTCAGGGAGACAATCAGGAAAATCTGAACAAGGACTGAATAGTTGATGGGTTTAAGAAATCCTTGTCAATTTTTTTGTGTGATAATATATTATGTATTTTTAAAATATCCACATGTTAGTGATGCTCACAAAATTCAAAATAATCAGAATGGCATAGGGAAGGGTTTAGGTGAAACAAGACTAGCCATGACTTGATCACTGTTGAAGCTAGATACCTGGGGATTCTCTCTACTTTTATGTATGCTCAAAGTTTCCCACAATAATATAGGTATATTTTTTAAATATACCTGCAAAATTTTACCACTTAATATCTCTGATGTCCATTCCCTCATTTTTACCCTACTGCTATCTTCAACCTTTCCCTCATCATCAATCTCTTCCTTAGACGTACTGCAATAGAGCAGAGTCTCATCTCTGTAGGGCTTAGATTCTAAAGCAAAAAGTAAGCATAACCAAAATTGTCCTTGAAAAATCCCTTAAAGTTCCAACTTTGAATACATAACCCTGTCAGATTTTGTAAGTTCTTCACATTTTTCTGTCAGGTAGTATCTATCAATGAGCCTCAATTCATTCTGAAATTTCTTCAAGAATGTAAGTAACAAATAATCCAATTAAAAATGGGCAGAAGACATGGACAGACATTCCTCCAAAGAAGACATACAGATGGCCAACAGACAAACCTAAAGATGATCAACATCACTCATCATTAGGGAAATACAAATCAAAACCACAATGACATTTCACCTCACACATATCAGAATGGCTAAAATAAAAAACATGAGAAACAACAAGTGTTAATGAGGATGTGGGGAAAAAAGGAACTCTTGTGCACTGTTAGTGAAGAAAATGTAAACTGGTACAGCCACTGTGGAAAACAGTATAGAGATTCCACAAAAAATTAGAAATAGAACTGCCATATGATCCAGAAATCACACTACTGGAATATAAAAGATACTAATTTAGAAAGCTATATGCACCCCTATATTTATTGCAGCATTATTTTCAACAGCCATAAACTTAAGGAAGCTGCCCAAGTGTCCACCAATAGCTGAATGGATAAAGATGTGGGGGCACCTGCTGGCTCAGTCAGAAAAGCATGCAACTCCTGATCTTGGGGATATGAGTTCAAGTCTCATGTTGGGTAGAGAGATTACTTAAAATAAGTAAACAAAAAAAAATTTTACACACACACACACACACACACACAGAGGAATATTATTCAGCCATTAAAAGGAATGAAAGCTTGCCACTTGCAAAAACATGGATAGGGCGCCTGGGTGACTCAGTGGGTTAAAGCCTCTGCCTTCGGCTCAGGTCATGATCTCAGGGTCCTGGGATCGAGGCCCGCATCGGGCTCCCTGCTCAGCGGGGAGCCTGCTTCCTCCTCTCTCTGCCTGCCTCTCTGCCTACTTGTGATCTGACCTCTCTGTGTCAAATAAATAAATAAAATCTTTAAAAAAAAATTTAAAAAAAAAAGATTTAAAAAAAAAAATGTAAGTAACATCACCACCTCTTGCCTGGCCCCCTCAAGAATATATTTCACATCTTTGTCAATGATGGTTGGGAAAGCCTTACAATCATTCACAGGCATTTCCATATAGGTTTGCCTAAAATGTACACTCAGTGAGGAAAATGGCAAACTGAATTACCTCTACAATTTACTTTTTTCTGTATCTCCTCCCACCTCCCAGGCTATATAGTTGATTGCAAGTATGTTAAATGCACTTATTTATGATCCAGTTCTACTGTTCTTTTTTTTTTTTAAGATTTTATTTATTTATTTCACAGAGGGAGAGAGATCACAAGGAGGCAGAGAGGCAGGCAGAGAGGCGGGGGGGAAGCAGGCTCCCCGCTGAGCAGAGAGCCTGATGCGGGCCTCGATCCCAGGACCCTGAGATCATGACCTGAGCCGAAAGCAGAGGCATTAACCCACTGAGCCACCCAGGCGCCCCTCTACTGTTCTTTTTTACAGCTGCTCTGGTCTCATATCCTTCCAATCCATTCACCCCAATGCTGTCAGAGAGTGACCCTTCTAAAATAGAAATCTCATGTTTTTCCTCAGCTTCAGTGGCTCCCCACAATCAACAGGATCAAGTCCTTAGTACAGAAAAGGGGAGGGGGAAAGGAAGGAGGAAAAGGAAGGGAAAGGAAGGAGATGAGCAGGGGGGGAAGGGAAGGAATAACAACTTTGTCTATATCATTAGTTTCACCTCTCAGAAGGCCTGCCATTCAAACTTTACAGTCTAATTCCAAATCATTTTCAATTCTTTGATATATTTGTATCTTTTATCATTTGCTTCTCCTTCTGCCTGTAATACCCCAATCCCACTTTTCACACACCAACCTATGTTACGCTTGTTAAGTATTTACTTACCTTTAAATGAGAACTATATACAGCAGGTGAGACTGAGAAAATTAGAAGCTGCATTGAGAAACTCCTCATCCTGACTGACAAGAAAAGAAAAACTAAACTAAAACTTACAACATATTTCCCAGCATTAAAAAGGGGTGTCAGATATTTAAAAGTTATTAACCAAAAAAAAAAAAAAAGAAAGAAAGAAAGAAAAAAGAACAGTCACTATCAATACTGTACCATCAGGTACACTGTGGGGTTTTTTTTAACTACTCTAGAAATATAATTAGCATTTCGATAGGAAAATGCATTCCAGGTTCCAAAATAATTTACAAATCAATTTTGGAACACAGTTTAGTCAGAATGTTTTAAATACACATCAAATTTAGACTCTAGTAAAGATGGCATTTCAAATCAGTGAAGAAAAGATGAACTGTTCAATAAATGGTGATGGGACAAATGGCAGCATTTTAGCATCTAGGAAAAAATAAAGTTGGATCCATACCTCACACTGTATTACCTGGATACATTCCAAATGTATCAAAGATAAAACTGTAAAAAAAAAAGAAACCATAAAAACACTAGAGGAAAATGTGAAAGAATTCCTTTATTAACTTTGGAGTAGGGAAGAGGGCCTTTCTAACTAATGGTTCAAAGTGAAAGACAAGATTAATAAATTCACCTAAATAAAAATCAAAAACTTCTGCATGGTAAAAAGCCCCATAAGCAAAGAGTAAACTGGGCAAAAACAAAACAAAACAAAACAAAACAAAAAACTAACCCAACTCATACCACAAATCCCTAATGAATGAGGAGCACCTATGAAAGCTCCAACAAATCAAAATGAAAATGACCAATAACGAAAGAGAAAAAACCTATTAACAGACAAAAAGAAAAAAACAGTTTTAAAAATATAAGATGCTCAGCTTCACTCACAGTAAGAGAAATGCAAAATAACTGCTCTGAGATACCAATTTTCACTTTCTGGATTACCAATGGATATGGAGAATAAGTTTTTCATTCATTGTGCCAGAAACATAAACTGGTACAACCCATGGGATAAACAACTGGGGAATAGCTATCAAATTAACTACAAACTTTGACCCAACAGTTCCACCCCTGGGAATTAATAATCCCACAGATGTACATACGTATAACATGTATATAAGCATTAGTCATAAAAGCAGAAGACCAAAAAGTCTATCAACAGGTGACTGATGACATAAAAAAGAGAGCTTTATACTGGTAATAAATTATTCAGTGGAAAAATTAAGATGCAAAAAAGTATGTATATATAGGGCGCCTGGGTGGCTCAGTGGGTTAAAGCCTCTGCCTTCGGCTCAGGTCATGATCTCAGGGTCCTGGGATCGAAGCCCACATCGGGCTCCCTGCTCAGCGGGGAGCCTGCTTCCTCCTCTGTCTCTGCCTGCCTCTCTGCCTACTTGTGATCTGATCTCTCTCTCTGTGTCAAATAAATAAATAAAATCTTAAAAAAAAAAAAAAAGTATGTATAATATTCATCCATCCATGTAAAAATTAGGAGAAAACATTTCTTTATTCATATTTATTTGTATATAAGAAAAAAACCCTAGAAGGATATGCAAGTAAGTAATAAGAGCAATTATATTGGGCGCCTGGGTGGCTCAGTGGGTTAAAGCCTCTGACTTCGGCTCAGGTCATGATCTCAGGGTCCTGGGATCGAGGCCCGCATGGGGCTCCCTGCTCAGTGGGGAGCCTGCTCCTTCCTCTCTCTGCTCTGCCTCTCTGCCTACTTGTAATCTCTCTGTGTAAAATAAATAAATAAAATCTTTAAAAAAAAAAAAGAGCAATTATATCAACAGCAGGAAAGTTGTTGAGAAACTAGGCAGGTGGTGAACAGGAATAGGACCAAAGGTTTCTCTAATATTTTTAAAATTTTGTACAATGTGACTGTATAACAGTCTAAACATTAAAATTATATATAAATAAATTTATGTAGAGTTAGGCAAAAACATTTTATTTTTCCCTTTTATTACTCATGTCATTCCTCTATTCTATGCCAAAAATACTTTAAAGGTGGCTGCCCAAAATGGAAGAGTATACTAACAGGAGTTATAATCTCTATGAGTTTCTTCAACAATTTATTTTCACAGTATGCCATAGTTTGATAAATTCATGCCTACATATTTAAGAATGGTACAGAGTTATAAAGAAACATGGATTTCTCAGAGGAAGGTAACATAAAAATGGAGATGTAAATGAAAAATACGCAAGGGTCCTCAGGAAAGCACACCAAAATTTAAAGACAGAAGTCAGCATTTCTCTATATTCAAGCAACAAAAATCCTCAGGGTTTTAAAATTAACATTCACTAGAAGTATCATATGTCCAGCAATACAAAAAAGAGAGGGGAAAAGACTCTAAAACATCAGAGTTAAGCTCTAAACACAAAAAAAGTAGCTTATTTTTCCAAAAATAATTTCTAATATAAGAAAATTATACCTATTTTAAAAATCAAGATTTTAATTAGAAGTATGTGGACCATTAAAAAATGCTTAGGGGCACCTGGGTGGCTTAGTTGGTTAACAGTCTGACTTTCAATTTCAGCTCAGTTTCAAGATCTCAGCGTCCTAAGATCAAGCCCAGATAGGGCTCTGTGCTGGATGTGGAGCCCTCTCTCTCTCTCTCCCTCCCTCTCCCACTATACCTCCCTCCCAAACTCACGCACACTCTCTCTCAAAAAAAAGCTTAAATGTTCATCCAAAAAAAGTAGCAAAAAAGTATTCGCAAATTACATTCATTACTATTAAAAATATGTGAGTGGTAAACATTTAATTTGATATTATAATATGAACTACCAGATGTTTTTAAATACTCTCTAGTTTTCAATAAAAATTTTTTTTAAAGTCTCTGTACTTACCCCCATTATCTGTTCTTTTTAAAGCTCCATCCTTATGAGGACACAGTTCACATCTCTATTTTTAAAAAAGAAAGAAAACAAAGAGATTTTACAAGATTACCAAAGTATAACATCTTCCTCAAAACCTCAAAACTATTAAAATGTGGGAGCAAGGGCACATGGGTAGCTTAGTCAGTTAAGCATCTGACTTCAGCTCAGGTTATGATCCCATGGGACAGAGTCCCACATCTGGCTCCCTACTCAGCATGGAGTCAGTCTGCTTCTCCCTCTCCCTCTGCCCATCCCCCCTACTTGTGCTTACTCTTTCTCTCACAAAAATAAATAAATAAAATCTTTAAAAAAGGGCGGGGGCGCCTGGGTGGGTCAGTCATTAAGTGTCTGCGTTAATCATCTGCCTTCGGCTCAGATCATGATCCCGGGGTCCTGGGATCGAGCCCCACATCAGGCTCCCTCCTCAGGGGGGAGCCTGCTTCTCCCTCTCCCACTCCCCCTGCTTCTGTTCCTTCTCTCGCTGTGTCTCTCCCTGTCTAATAAATAAATAAAATCTTTAAAAAAAGAAGTAGAGCTAGTACAACTATTTCTTTTCACTACTGTTAAGAGACAGATATATATAAAAATAATAAACAGAATAAATTTCAGTGACATTGTCTTACTAAGAAGAATATGTTCCTAGAGGTCACACCTGAGTATTTATTATTTGTACCCTACCTTGCTGCTCGCTCTCCAAAGAGGTTTTGCAATATGTAATATAGTAATATAAATAAATTTCGAAGGAAAGTAGAGAAGGAAATTAAGATAAAACAATGAATAAGTAATAAAACAGAAGCCATTAGATCCCTGAATTCATTTTCCAGTATTTCACTCTCCCGATTTTCCCCTAACCTCTTTGGCAACACATTTCTGATCACGTCTAACCTTTAAATGAGGTAGATCCTCAGGGCTCCAGCTTAAGATGCCTTCCCATTTCATGTTAAACACTACACAATCTCCTATTTCCATACATCTGTTACTAACTAAATTACGAGTATGCCAGTGACTCTCAAAATTTACCTCCTATTCAGCTCTATCCTTGGATCCATGTATAATACTTCCAGAATTGCAATGGCACTTTAAACACTGTCCAAAATCTATGGCAACATATGCTCTTCCTACAGTATTCCCTATCTTTTTTTTTTTTTGGTAATCTCAACACCAAACATGGGGCTTGAACTCACGACCCCACAATCAAGAATCACATGCTTTTCTGACTTAGCCGGCCAAATGCCCCTTCCCTATCTTTGTAATGATACTCTCAACCACATATTGCCCATACAAGACACCTAGACATCATCTTTTGACAGCTTCACCCTACTCCCTAACTCATATTTAATGAAACAATATATTTTGCCCATTCATCCTCCTGAGTACTGGTCAGATTTGACTACCTCTCTCAATCTACACTACTATTAGCCCACTGCAAGCCACCATCATCTTTCATCAGGACCACTTCAGGGATGCCCACTCAATAGTCTCCCCATACTTACTCTTACCTATACCACCAATCCAGAGTGAACTTCAAAAATGCAGGTCCAAGTACATCACTATGCCACTTAATAAACATTTTAATGGTTTCCCTACATGATCTAGGCCCCTACTTACTTCCACAATCTTCTCTTTCCAACATCTCACTGTCTAGGCGATACTGCCCTTTCTTCATTCACTTTTTGTTTTCTTTTAAATAAACTCTATGCCTGGGACGCCTGGGTGGCTCAGTTGGTTAAGCAGCTGCCTTCAGCTCAGGTCATGATCCCAGCATCCTGGGATCGAATCCCACATCGGGCTCCCTGCTCGGCAGAGAGCCTGCTTCTCCCTCTCCCTCTGCCTCCTGCCCTGCCTACTTGTTCTCCCTATCTCTCTGTCAAATAAATAAATAAAATCTTAAAAAAAAAAAAAAAAGAGTCACATGCTCAACTGACTGAGCCATCCAGGTGCCCCTCTTCTTTCACTTCTATAAATACTCCAAAGTCCATTCTTGCTTCATAGCCCTTAAATGTATTGTTTTTACTCTCTACCTGTACTACCTGTCCTAGACCTCAACCCTCTTTCACAGCTAGATAACTTCTATTCACAAGTTCTTGCTTAAAGTCACTTCTTCAAAGGTTTCCCTAATTCCTTCCATTAGATTAGGTGCCATATTACAAATTACCTACACTTCCTCGTTCTCATATATTGCAATCAAAATTAACTATGCAATTATGTTTATCTCCCCTGCTAGAGTATAAACTCCATTTCATGGCTATAGCCCTAGCATCTATCCATCTCCAGACATGGTAACTCAAAAAATATATGATGCATGGACAGAAGAAGCAAAAACACAAGCACACTTGCAAAAGTAATTTGGTTCTAGGAGATACAGCAACTTCTCTTACACTACTAGTTGAGTGATTTAGCTTGTGGGAAAGAAAGAGTTCCTTTTAGAAGAACAACTAAATCTAACTTAAAGACTAAATAGAATAAGAAATAATCAGTCCCTGGGATGACAGGGTGTGAGAATGATTGTGCAGGGGGCACCTGGGTGGCTCAGTCGGTTAAGCATGTGTCTTTGGCTCAGGTCATGATCCCAGTGTCCTGGGATTGAGTCCAGCGACGGCATCCCTGCTCTGCAGGGAGTCTGCTTCTCCCTCCGCCCTCTCCTCCCATTCATTCTCTCAATCTCTCTCTCTCTGATAAATAAAATCTTTTTTAAAAAAAGTTAAAAAGTGGGCACCTGGGTGGCTCAGTGGGTTAAAGCCTCTGCTTTCGGCTCAGGTCATGATCTCAGGGTCCTGGGATCGAGGCCCGCATCGGGCTCCCTGCTCAGCGGGGAGCCTGCTTCCCCCACCCCCTCTCTCTGCCTGCCTCTCTGCCTCCTTGTGATCTCTCTCCCTCTGTGAAATAAATAAATAAAATCTTTAAAAAAAAAAAAAGTTAAAAAGAAAGAATTGTTTAGCAATTGAGGAAGAAAAAAATTCCATTAGGCCCTTAAACCTTACTCATCACTAATCTAAATTCAAAATGTTTAAAAAACAATTCCTCTTTTTTAAGATTTTATTTATTTAGAGAGAGCAAGCAAGTGAGCTGGGCAAGGGGCAGAGGGAGATGGAGAGAGAGAATTTCAAGTGGACACCCCACCGAGCCCAAAGTCCAACTCAGGGCTCAATTTCACAACCCTGAGATCATGAGCTGAGTCAAAATCAAGAGCTGGACACTTAATCAACTTAGCCACGCAGGCACCTCATGAAAAACAATTTTAATATAAGAACTAGAAACATTATAATTAGTCAAATCTAAGGAATTAAAAATCTTTCGGGGCACCCAGGTGGCTCAGTCAGTTAGGCATCCAACTCTTGGTTTTGGCTTAAGTCATTTATCTTGGGCTCCAACTCAGCACAGAGCCTGCTTGTCCCTCTCTTATCTGTTCCTCCCTGCACTCTCTCTTTTAAATAAATAATCTTTTTTTTTTAATGTCTATAAAAATTAGAGGGGTGCCAGACTGACTCAGTCAGTAGAGCATGCAACTCTTGATCTTACAGTCATGAGCTCAAGCCCAGCGTTGGGCATGGGGCCTACTTTAAAAAAAAAAAAAAAAAAAAAAAAA